>VNJU01003953.1:0-10514 GCA_008042675.1 Drosophila seguyi | reverse complement strand
CTTTCGAATTTCAAAAATTCAAAATTTGGTAGAACATTTTTGAGTATTTTCTGAATTTGGAAAATTTTCAAAATTCTAAAGGGTGGGCAAACGTGGTCAAACGATTCTAATCCGATTTCCAAAAAAAAAATTTGAAAAAAGTAAACTTTTTGATTTTTGAAAATTTTTGAAAATTTTCTAAGTGTCATATTTTTGAAACGGGACGTGGTAAAAAAAAAATAAAAGGTGGGCAAACATGGTCAAACGAAGGGTAGAGATGGTCAACTTTCAAATTTCAAAAATTCAATTTTACCCAACCTGGCTTCTTTGAGCTCTATTAACGAAGCAGAATCGTCTGACTCTAATTCCTCCTCTTGTGTTGGTGGTATTGTTAATACCGCAGGAATGGTTAGATCGTTTAGATCTTGTTCCTCGAAGTTAGTTTCGTCTGCCTCAGTTTCAGGGTCTTGTGTTTCTAGCTCGGCTGGCTCAGAGACTTCGCCTGTATCAAGTGTCAGTTGGGTGTTTAAAATGTTTGGTATTAAAAAGTCCAATTTGAACTTTTCTTTTATAGACAGTAAGTGTTTTCGGAACCTATTCAGGAATCCTGATACTTCTGTCCAATGTTTCTTATTTAGTCGTTCCCCATTTTCGTATATTATCGCGCGTGCTTGGTTGAAACACTCTACCAAAACTGTTGCGTGTTTATTCACAGTTGCCTTTTACTTCATTTAATATTTTGCACAATTCATGCCACTCCATGCTTAGAGTTTATAGACTTTGCAGTCTATTAATTTCAGAGCAGAAAAACAAGCAAAAATATATTTTTTTATATATATTTATTTATTTTATTTTATTTTTTTTAATTTATTTATTTAGGATCGACTTGATTTCTCTGGTAAGCCGTAAGTAAACACTGTCCAGAGGTCCAGGGCAGTCCGCTGGGCATTTCTTTACCCGCTGTGGTAGATCTTTCCGGGATGGGGGATCGATCTTTTTATCGGTTATGGATTTTATTATCTGGTGCGTAGTGCTTTTTGGGGTTTCATTTTTGAGTCTTGATGTCAAAAAATCAAGCTCACTCTGCATTTTCTGGGCTACTGCCCACGCGGGAGGTGGCTTATTTGTATATAGCAGCCACTTTAAGTGCGCCACTCTTTATTTTAATTTTATTTTTTAAACCTCCGCGTTTACCCATCGCGTTGCGATCTCCTTCACTCGGCGATATTGGGCGATTTTGTCGTTACGATTTAATTGAAAGGGGAATCCATGAGTTGTCGCTGATCACGGGCGCAGGTTTCGCGTCGAGATTGCTCGCAGAAGATGTTATGCGTGGTTTCCGTGCACTTGGTGACCGCAAAGGGGTCTTCTTCACATTCAGCCAAAGTGTCTTCGTCGAGCCGTAGGATTACTGATACTGTGTGATACTGGGTAGACGAGGACTTTTTTACATCTGACTTTGACTCTAGGTTAGGCTATTGGTATATGGATAATGTTTTCAAACTGAAGGACCCTAACTTTAGCGGCTTCCAATAAGATAATTATTGGAGAGTCTTGTTCAATAAGTGATTTCAGATCGGCATGATCAAGGATTGTGAGATTCTTTATGTTAGCTTTTGCCAATGTTACAGTGAGAATTAAATGTTGTATTTCTGTCGTCAACATTCTATTTCTTGCTAGCAGTGCCTCGTACAAATGTGGGCTGTCAACCAAATCGTTTTTTCGGGCTTGGATAATTTTATTAATGGTGTCGGTTAGCTTGTTTATCTGTTTTTGAGTTTCTGAGTTTATATTAATCTGGCTGGAATTTGAGTCCACTAGCTGAGCTTCTGTCATACTTATTTTTAGGAAATCGGAGGCATCGGGTGTTCCCGCAACTACCTTAAGAGCTGTACCTATGAAGTCTAAACTCCTCGCAATTCGGTGGTGTATTTTTAGAACGGACAACAAGTTTCTCAGATGATCTGTATCAACATATAGTAATTTGCGCATATGCGACTGTGGAAAAAACTCGGACAATTTTTCTGTCTCATCTACCATACTAATAAATTAGGAGAGGTTGCTCGAGTGCCTCAAGCAGTCACGTTGTTCAAACACCAGTACATCTCCATCCATGACGGGAATGAGACCACGGCGTTTTTACTTAACTCTGGCTTACTATTAAAGGGTATGGTATAAGCAAATTAAAAGTGGGGGAGTTTATTTGAGGTTGTCCTTATGGACCACCCTCCCCTTAATAAGAACAGGTCTGCCTGCACTTTTTGTTCTGTGCACAATGGAGTTAGCTTGTTTCCTAACCTTTTATTGTTTTCGACAAAAACCTCATCTCCTACCTCAAAAACACGGTTGTTCCTAGCTGGGTTACATCTTTCGATATTGATTTGCTGGGCCTTTATCAACTTGTCTTTAATGCCTAGGCAGCGATCATCGGAGCCCGTGTGGAGGATCTCGACCGGCTTCTCCTGAGTGACAGAATGTAGGGTCTTATTATATTCTATCGTTACCCTCAAAATTAGTTCTACGTATCGCTGATTCTTTTATCTAGCTTAAGACTTCTGCCGATTTCTGTCAAGGTTTTTTTTGGTGCCTGTCGTATTTGGCTTTGGTACATATTTTGCAATTTATAACCACCTCGTTGGCAACTTTTGACATATTTGGAAAATAGTAGTCCTGAAGGACTTGCTTAACATTTTCCTGGGCAGACCTGTGGGAGCGGTTGTGCTCGCATGTGATTATTTCCCTCTGCTCATTAGCATCAGTGATTTCATTGACGAAGTTTTTGCAATGCCAAAACTTGGTTGCTGGGAATTCTGTAACCAATTCATGCTGGATGCATGCTAGTGCGGGGAAGTTGCAGTAAATAGCATTAACATCATTTACGTTTACAACTTTTTTAATCGATAGAAGCAGTGAGTCTTCTTATCAAATTTGATAATGTGTCGGTTTTTGTTTCCGAAAACAATATATTGTCTCCGTGAGGGGTGGGCCTCTTCTTCCAGGCTTATTTGATTCCTGTAGCAGTTCAAGGGTTTATCGGTAGTTTCGACCGTGTAGGTCAGCGACGGTTCACTGTGCACAGTGGCTGCGTCAGAGTGGGGCTCACTTCCAAAGCATTCATTTTCTGACGGGACAAAGCATCGGCCACAAAATGTTGCATTCTGGGCTTATAGAACACTTTGGTGTTGTGTTCTTCGACGAATGCTTTCCATCGTGTTATTTTGGCGTTTGTATTCCGCTCAGACACGGCGAATGTGAGCGACTGATGGTCCGTATAAATTCGGATCTCTCTAGTGCCATATAGGTAATTTCGCAATTGCCCAATAGCCCATACAATTGCTAGTGGCTCCCTTTCGTTTGTTGCGTAATTAACCTCGCAGTCTTTCAATGTGCGAGATATCATTCTGATTGGTCCGCCCTTTTGGGATAGTACCGCACCGATACCGCTTGCTGAGGCATCGGTAGTCAAATCGAAAGGGAGTTTAAAGTCTGGATATGTAAGTATTACATCTTCAAATGACAGAATGTCTCGCAGGCGCTCAAACGCTCTGCGTTGGGTATCGTCAAATTCAATAAGGACCTTTTTTGACATGTGTTTACTAACAGTGCCATTCCCTCCTTTGAGTAAGGAGTAAGTGGTCAAGCTATAGAAGCGAAGTCTTTGACATAACTTCTGTAGTAGCTGGCCAACCCAAGGAAAGACTTGAGGCTGAACAAAGTTTTTGGTTTGGTGTACTCTTGTATGGAAAAGTCCGGATCTGGTTTGGCTCCGTTCGATGTGACGATAAAACCTAAAAATTCGACACTTTCTTTGAAGAATTTGGTTCTTTCTGGGGCCACTCTCATGGTGGCTTGACTCAGGCATTTAAGAACTGTGTCAATGTGTATGACGTGGTCCGCCGCATTTTCGGAGAAAATGGTCACATCGTCCACATAGACGTAACAGATCTTCCCGATTTGTTCGCGAAGCACGTTGTGTAAAGGTATATTGATAAAAACGATACTTTTCATATTTGTTGGAGCAGGCAAAGTCCCGCTCCAATTGACGTTCTTTTATTGACTGAATTTATATTCTTTTACATATTTAATTCTTACCAAATAAGTCGCAGCTGCGCCGACAGCGAAGCCGACAGCAGAGTGGTCATATCGTATCTTTTGTCTTATTTTATTATTATCTAACATTATACGGGGCCTCTTATACGCGTTTTCTAATCGAAATTTAACTTCCTTATCGTAGTCATCTATATTGTATATCGGGTCTATTCTATCTATTCAATTAAAATGTATTGGGAAGTTGCTTGACTTACCAAATACTAGTTCATATTAGAGGTCTGGACGAATGCACTAAAAATTTCGGATATTTGAGTACAACAAGCCTGAGTCTCAATTCGGCGTGCCGAAACGATGTCAAATAAGTGAATTACGGATTGGTGAGTGTTGTTTTCCTTGTAATCGGAATGAGTGGAATTGAAACCGGAACGAAACGGATAGAATGAGTGAGTGAAGAGGAAATGTTTCAAGTACTCGGATAAAATTTCGGCATTTTCGTCATTCATTGCTTAAAGTGCAAATGCAGCAGACCAGCAAATTTACTAATAAGAATGCAGAGCTTGGCGGAAAGCGTAAGTACTTCAGTAATTGCGTATGTACAACATAATATATGTACATAAATAATAAAAAACAAACACGCATTAATTTTGACGTCACCAACTTCGGTGCCCAACTAACCGAGTACTCGGTCGGAAAACTCATTCGTCTATTGCTTCGGCTTTCGGATATGGTAAATTTTTTACTCATGCCTTTACCACATTGGCCAAATCCGTTTTACTCAATGTCTCACTCAGTCAAACTGAACTTTGAGTGAGAGTACAAAATGCTGCTTTGACTGTATTCGTGCACACCTCTAGTTCATATGGACAGTAGTTATGGGTTACTGATGGTGTAGTGTTAAAACAATACACAAAATAATGTAACCATTTGCCCCAATCAGTTTTGTCAACTGAGATATATGAACGAATGTACTCGTTGAGGGTTCTGTGACTTCTTTCAACGGTACCCAACGTCTGGTGATGATGTGCAGTAGACGTTATGTTGTCTATTTTCATATATTTGCACAAGTCATTGATAATCGAATTTTTATATTCTGTCCATGTCCGTAATGAACGTCTTCATTGGACCGTACTTCAGAATAAAATTTTCAAAAATTGCTTTAGCGACAGTACTTGCACTTTTATTTGCAATTCGTATGGCAACTAAGTATTTTGATAGGTCGCAGATTAAAGTGACTGCGCATTCATTGCCATACTCAGACTTGGGTAATGGACCAAGTGTGTCCACCATCACTCTGTCGAAAGCCTTGGTTTTTTTCCAATAGTAGTTTTTTTTTATTTTGGCCAATGTTTTTGTAATGCCTGTATGACCACCTTGTATCGGATCGTCATGATTTATAAACAGAATCGCTTCTTGATCTTTTGTATTATTTATCAGGGTCACCGGCTTGAGCAGCGCTACTCTTAATGTGTTTAATACGTTATTGCCCGTTTTAATAAAAGATTCTATTGAAGTTAAATCAGAGATCTTTTCGCTCTTCGATCTTCAGTATACCGGCTTTCGTTTCAAGCCTTTGCTAGAACTGACCTAAGTCCAGAATTCCATTGGTGTACATTGGTGGACTACTTTACGTTCTTCGGCGTTTGTTATGACTTCGTTGACAACCGATTGCTTTGGCAAGTCTAATTGTTGATTTCCTGCGCAGGGTTCTTTCTGTTAACTTTTATTTCGCGTAGTGACTTTTAAAACGTTTGAATTTATGTTTATTAGTTTGTTGATGGTTATTCTTGATAACGCATCTGCAACGTGATTGTCTTTGCCCCTTAGGTACTCCACAGTGAAGTCATATTCCTCTATCTAGCCGCATTCGGGTTAGTTTAGAGCTGGGATTTACCATCGAAAACAAATACGTGAGTGGTCTGTGATCTGTTTTGACAGTAAAGTGCTTGCCATAAATATATGGTCTGAAGTGTAATATTGCCCAATGGATTGCTGCTAGCTCTTGTTCCGTGGTACTCTTGTTACTTTCACCTTTTGTAAAGGCCCCTGATGCATATGCAACTGGAAGTTGGAGTTCATTGTGGCTTTTAAAGCCAGGAGTTAAAGCCGCTCCACACGCTTGTTTGCTTGCATCCGTGATTATACAAAATTCTTTGCTGAAATCAGGATATTGTAACAGAGTTGGCTGTATTAGGTGATCTTTTAGGTACTCGAATGCAGCTCGGCATTCAATTGACCATTCAAAAAGGAACATTCTTTTTACATAATCTTGTTATGTGCCGTGAATAGTCGGCAAAATTCTTTATAAAACGTCGGTAATAATTGCAAAATGCAATGAATCTTCTAGCGCTGTCCGCATCATGCTGGACTGGATAATTTTTGATACATCATATATCATGTCATCTGGCAACATTCCTTTATCTGTGCATTTGTGACCTAAAAAAGTCACTTCACGCATGAAAAATTAACATTTTTCGGGATGTAATTTTGAGTTATTTTTTCTGCATAGTTTAAGCACGTCAGTCAAATTTTTGATCATGTGCCTTTCTGAGCAACAGTTATTGGATTAAGTCATCCATGTAAAGGAAAGCTTGAGAAGGCTATAGTCATCATCCTCTAGTACGAATTTGGCGCTATTTTTAAGCCGAAAGGTAATCGCGTAAAGCGATATGAGCCATTGCTCGTTGAAAACGACGTTATATCTCTTGAATCTGTATCAAGATCAATTTGGTGAAAACCTGACATTAAATCAAGGCACGAAAAATATTTTGCTCTGCCAAGTTCATCCAGTGTAAAAGGTCCTCTCAGTCACTAAATGCTTATATTGTGAAAGATCCTCCCAGTCACCACTGCAATGCGAAAAGAACTTCTGTTCTTCTTGAGGTTCATTTATTGAATTTGTAGGGTAGATATTCTACACCTCCCGTTTTAAAGAAATTACGTAATACATGTAGTCATTTAGTTTTAGTGTTATATTGTTATGCTTTGTTTTATGTTTAACTTTCTTAGAAGAATATTTTTATTTTTAATGTTTTTTTTTTTTGTTTGGGCTGATGAGACCTTTTCTTAAATGAAACCTTTCATTGATTATATATTTTTAACCTATCCTTATGTACTATTTGTTTTTTTTTTTTTGCTTTTTATCTCTAATTATAATGGTATCTCTGTCTTCTATGGTTTCTACCGTATAAGGACCTAAATATACTGCATGTAACTTATGACCCGCTTCGTTAGTGTGACTTTATCTCAAATTTTTAATTCAAAAACTGAAGTTTTCTATTCGTAATTTGGTTTCCTATAAGACTTAGCTTTTTCTAACATAAGTCTAGCTCTGTTGTATGCTATTTCTGATATAAATTTTATTTCGTTAGAGTAATCTTCTACATTATAAAGTGGTTCTACTCTATCTATTTTATTAAAATCTACGAACTGTCTTGGTAATCTACCAAAGACTAGTTCATATGGACAGTATTCATGTGTGACTGATGGTGTTGTGTTGAAACAATAGGTAAAATATTGTATCCAAACATTCCAATCAGTTTTGTCTGCAGAAATGTATGAACGAATGTATTCATTGAATGTTCTATGACTTTGTTCTGGTGGTGATATGCGGTGGATGTAAGATTTTCAATCATATATTTACACATATCTAAAATTACTTTGTTTTTATACTCGGTACCCATGTCCGAAATGAACGTCTTCATTGGACCGTACTTTAGAAAACTATTTTCGAATATAGCTTTCGCGACAGTATTTGCGCTCTTGTTTGCGATTGGTATGGCTACCAGATATTTTGTTAAATCACATATTAGTGTGACGATGTATTCATTTGATTTCAATTTCTTGTTGTCCAAGTATCTATTGAAATGGATTCAAAGAGTTTTTCACTCGGTGGCAATTTGAGTTGGTTGATTTTTAGCATACCGGCTTGCATTTCAAGCCTTTGGAAGACCTGACCTAAATCTAGATTTCCATTGGTATATAAATCGTCAAAACCAATTCTTGCAATAACTTTATTTCCTCGTTTTAGTAAACAAATAGATTCAGTTATTCGCAAGGTCACTACTTTCCGTACTTCATCATTTGTTATGACTTCATGTACGTTGGGCTCAGATACATTTTGGATACTTTGTCCAGGCAATAGTTCCTTATTTGTTGCTGTACAGCTTTTATCATGTCTACTTTGTTGCCTGGTAGTGACTTTCAGGACTTTATGTTGCATGTCTTTGAGTTCTTTAACATTTATACGCGAAAGTGCGTCTGCTACGAAATTGTCTTTTCCCTTTAGGTATTCTACAGTGAAGTCGTATTCTTTAAGCTCTAGCCGCATTCGAGTTAATTTAGAACTGGGATTTGTCATAGAAAAAGGATACGTTAATGGTCTGTGGTCCGTTTTAGTAGTGACATAAATGTATGGCCTTAAATGGGTAATTGCCCAATGAATTGCCGCTAGTTCTTGTTCCGTTGTACTCCTATTGCTTTCCCCCTTTCTAATTGAACAAGATACAAATTATTTGAAGATAAATCGAACCGTTTTGTCATCCGTCAGGATTTCTCCAGAGGTGAAGGGCTTCCTCAGGTGGCTGCTCCGGGGGGTCCGGGGAGCAGGAAAAGATTATTATTTAAGCTGAGTGTAACTTTCCTCTTTTAACTCCCAGCCTTGTGGTCTGGCAGAGTAAGTAATAAAAATGTGTTTTACGACGTTTAGTCGGAGTATAAAATTGATGAGCTGCCGCTCCTTATTCTGGTAAATGAAAATTCAAACTGAAACATAAAATGATTCTTAAAGCTAACAAAGACTCACAGAGGCCACGCAAATATGCTGTGTTTGCCGGCTGCGCACGGGTTTCCGGCCCACAACTGGGTCAGCACTTTGACGTTTTGATATTATATTTCGCACACTGAGCCAACTGTTCTAGTTCGATGGCTTGTGTTAACTTATATATATTTATATTTATGGTTAATTAATTAATTAGTTAGTCTTTTACTGCTGCCGATGTTCATCTGCTGGTGTCAGCTGGGCGTCGCTGCTGTCTATTTCTGGGCTGCTGATGATGTTGACGGCTGCTCACAAGTCCCCAGGCAGTGAGGACTCCAGACTCCTCCGCAATCCGGTGGGCGGGTCTTTTTAGGCTTCGTTAGTGCCGGTGTTGGTGCTGGATATGCCATTGGTTTTGGAACTTCATTAATTATTGTTATATTTTTAATATTTTCTGAGTGAGTTTTCTAGAGTTTTTTGGTCTTTAATTCTTGCTGATATTGCAGCAAGTGGTATAGCTCTGCATGTACCACACCGGTGACGTTTGCTGACCGTATATTAGCCACCTTCCAAGGGCTATACGTTTGTTCAGCTTGGTTTTTAGACCTCCACGGTGCTTTCCCATACCTCAATACAGCTCTACAGACTCAGATTTGTTCTCGCAATTGTAACGTGAAGTGGCTTTCCAGTCCAGTTTTCCTCCGTTATGTATTTATTTCGTCAGTTTGTCCATCGTTGGACGACTGTCACGGCCGCCATGTAAAGTATGGATATTCCGGTAATGATTATAACACACGTTTGCTTGGTTAATGCAGCCGTCAGGCTGACTTGGGTTTTGTTATTATGATTTTATTCTTACTTGGCAGAAATGGTTCTGCCAGTTCCACTCCTCTCAAGTATCTCCTGCTATCTCTTATGTATATTTTATATATCTATGCTTATCGAGAGAGCGAGTTATGCACCTATGTATTGAGCATTTGGTCGGCGTGGGAATGCTGACCATGCACTTATACTTATTAGCCATCAAGTGGACGATCATGTTACATCCGCCTTGGACATTATTGGCCTTATTGGTTGCATAAACATAGCAACAAAGTGCTGCTATGTGTTTGTGCTTGTGTAAGTACTATTGTACTTAAATGTTCTTAATATTACATAGGCGCATACTACATTATTAATTTGACGATAGTCAATTCCTAATCGCCATTTTTTATCAACTGAGCCCGGAAGGGCTTATTTCGGAACCAACAAGAGTGGACTATTATATTCTGATAATCAGTTTCCCTACTTGCTTCTGGATTTCTTGCAGATGGCTATGAGGAATTCTATAGTTTTCAATATACACCGGTTTTGTGTCTTTCAGCCTCAACTTTTGTTTATAAAAGTTGTTAGTTATGATGGGCTCTGTTTCAAGACCAAAAACATCACTATACATGGTGCATAATTCAAGTAGTTCTGTATTGAACTATGATGGAAAAGCTAGGACAGTTTTTTCCTATGGCTTGGAGGAGTTTGAACTATTTCATAGTTCGAAAGTGATTCATATTGCAAGTTTTTGATATTAGTCAATTGGTCGGTACTGGTTGTACAATGCATTTGATGCTGTTGCAATTGTGTTTGCAACATAAATGCCTGTTTGAATTTCCTGATTAGGAATCAATATGCTTTCCTCATTCGAAGTTAGCTCTATTTTTCGGACGACTTGCGTTCTTGCTGGTAAATATATTGA
>VNJU01003950.1:0-27276 GCA_008042675.1 Drosophila seguyi | reverse complement strand
TGCTCCAGCAAACCGTACCGTCGGCGCACGTCTCAAGGTACCCTTAAGCAGCATTATCACCGTCTTGCTGGTTGAAACGGCAACGCCAATTTCCGCTCCCCACGTTTCAACGATGGACATAAGTTGCGCTTCTTTTTTGCTTCAGCACGGCTCGGGAATTTCCCTCGACGAGAGGAAGCAGATCATCCGCATATGCACCCAGCAGGCAATACGGCTGGAGGCGCTGAAGCAGTACATCCATCAGCAGGTCCCAAATAAATGGGCCGCTGATTAACCCCTGCGGGAACGCTGATTGACCTACCGGAAGTTCGGCTGCTCTACTCACCATTTCCTCTTCGAACAATCGCCAACGGGCATTGGAGAAGTTCCAGGACGGCACAGGAGCTATGCTCTCAACTGTGCTCGCGGTCGTTGGCTCGGCCACAACAGTAATGATGTTGTGGTCACTCAACTCCCACTCGTCCACTCTCCACTCATATGTGGCCCACATAGATGCTGCCTCATTGACTATTGTCACGTCGATGTCACTACGAGCTCTGTAGTTATCGAACGTGTACACCTCTGTTGGCTGGTTTAGGGCGGCGGCTCTTGCCTCCAGCATCCACTCAGACAGCAGCTCACCCCGTCCGTAGTTAGCTTGCCCCTCGGCATGCCGAGAAAGCTTGCTAAGCCACATGGGTGATACTGCATTTGCGTCGAGGCCAATGATTGCGGGGGTTCTGCTGGCCTGCAGCAGGACCGCATCCATGTACCGAAGGTACGGTTCCAGAGGTGCATCGAATTGGCAGTATGCTGAGCAAAGGAAGATTGAGCCAAAACTCCCTTTAACGACCAGACATACGCCATACTCCGTGGTGAGGGTCTCCACTGGCATGCAGATGGCATCCTTTTGGTCCACTAGGATGGCTACCTTCCCTCGCCGGTCCGTGAATATCCTCATTCGTTCAGGCAGCACATCCATCCGATCTCCGCTGAGATACGGCTCCTCGGACACCGAGTTCGATGGTCGCGGCTCGGTCTCGACCACAGTTCGCTTGGGTGAAGCTAAACATTTAATGCCTAGCTTGCACCCTCGCTAGCACCGCGTTGTATATTGGGCACGCACTCTAGAGCATATGATGCCCTGAAGGTTGCCCTCTATGCCGGCAGTTCCGGCAGTCCACCGGGTTCTGGCACTTGGCCGCGGTGTGGCCTTGTTGCCCGCACTGGCGGCATACATTGGCCTTCTGTCGGCACTCTCCGACCTTGTGGTCAAAGCCGACGCACCTGTGGCACGTATGTGCCCACCTGGGACCGGCACCTAAATGAAAACCACTTGATGTTGACGCGGCCTACATCGAGTTTCGCCATCGCTCGGTCGTCGACTTCCAGCGTCACGTTAACGGTGGCGCCGCCTGTCACCGACCACGGCCAGGTAACGGACCTTTTAAACTCCGCAGCCGTCATCTCGTCATCAAAATTGTTGGCGTGGAGCTCCGTCATAAACTCTTCCGGGCCGATAGCCGTGTCTACGTCGTATACGACGATCTTTGGCTTCTCAGCCACATTCCGCGTTACATTCAGCCCGACCTCGGCGAATTTACTGAGCTCTCCGACCGAGGGTGTGCGGATGATCGCACCACCACCCTTACGGAGCTCTCGCACCTCATGGACTCTAACTCCGAGGGAGGGGGCCACGATGGTGCACACCTTTTCGGCTATCGCCTTCCCCGATAGCGCCGGGTCGTCGCACTTGACCACCGCTGACCAAGTCTCGCGAACCTTAGCAGTCCGCGAGGCAGCGATGGGGGCAACCTGTGGCAACAGGGAAAAGGCCGAAAAAGCGGCAGTCCCACTGAACGGGGTCGGCGGCGGCAGCGGCGGCATAGCCAGCCGTGTTTTTAGCTCTCCACACCTCAGCATCAGCGCCAAACACCAGCTCGTCGTACCGGCTGATGGCCAACGAGAGCTCGTCGGTGTTGACACCTCCTAGGCCGCAGAAGCTCTCCCGCACCATGCACTGGGTGGCCGATAGCTCTGCCATCATAGCTGCTTGCCCAGCACGAGCGGCAGCAGTGGCAGCAGCAGCGGGGGCGGCAGGGGGGCAGCAGCGGGGGCGGCGGCGGGGGCAGCAGCGCAAGCACCAGCGAGGGAAACAGGGGTGGGGCAGCGGGAGGGGCAACGGCAGGGGCGGCAGCGGGAACGGCAGCGGGGGCAGCAGCAATGGCAGTGGCAGCGGCAGCGGCCGATGTGGACGGCCGTGGGTCCTCCAGCGAAGAGAAAGCCACCTCCAATGAACCGATGGGCTCGGGCACACCCTGCGAGCCAACAGCCAACCCCCTGTGTCGGCGCCGAGCTCTTGGAGGCTCATGGCGCTCGCACTGCTGTCGCTGTCCATGTCCATAATCGGGCTTATCCCGATTTGTGGCTCCTCCTACGATCAGTTCTGCGAAGATGTTCCGCTCCACCTATAGGACACAATGGCGACACCTATGCCAAGCTCACCAGGGACACAAACCTGCACAGCGCGGAAACGAACCGACGAATAAGCTTCTTGACGGCCGACTTGAAAGTTTGTCAACACGTGCGCGAGTGGAAAATTTCCAAATCGAAAATTGGGAATTTTCCACTATCAGTTGAGTTTTCAGCTGCTAAAATATATCCACTATTTCCGCGAGGCACTTAAACGCTTATTTCAACACTTTAAATAATTGTTTCGCAGGGGAAACACAGTTTCACACAATCAGAACACAAGCGCACTGAAAATACGTCCTTCGGTGATCCATTCATCCACTATCAGCAGAGTTTTTACCTGCGAAAATAGGTCCACTATTTCCGCGAGGCACTTAAACGGTTATTTCACCACTTTTTAATAATTGTTCCGCAGGGGAAACACAGTTCCACACAATCAGAACACGAACGCACTGAAAATACGTTCGTCGTTGATCCATTCATGCGCGACATACGCATTTTTCTTCGTTCACTGTGTTCCGCTTACATTTATACCCACTTCTACACCTACATATGTATATGTAATACAGTTCACTTTATTGATCTACGATCGCCACCAGCAATTTAAACCAAATTAAATAACTAAACAAAGGACAATAATATCGTCACGGGTGTTTTAATAATTAAAATCACACCACAAAAACACTTCCAAATTGTGAAAAATAAATATTTATTTAAATATCTTAAAGAATAATAATTCCAAAACATTAAATTATAAATGCAACAATTACAGTCCACAGCTCTACAAATAAATGTACATGTCCTTGCTCTATACTATGCTGAGCTTAGTCCAAATAAGAATGTATGTATTGTTTTTCCTCCTTAGCGTCGCTACATACAAGCTTAAGAAAGCATTTCATTACAATTATATACATATTTCAAGTCGACGCTATGATTTTTGCCAATTTTCTCCGCCTCTTGTTGTCTCCGTTATTCTGCATTGGCAAATGGCGAAAGCACAAACTATTCACACGCACTCCTTATCTCCGAAAACAGTACCCCGGAAAATACAGCAGCAACTGAATATTTCCATAGACAAAAAATAATTTATAATTTATTGTCATTAACATTCACTAACTAGTTCTGTTATAAATTTAAGTACGCTTTTAAAAAAAGAAGCTTCCTCTCTTCCAAGTGAACGGACGTGTTTTTTTCTTGCGCTCTCGTTTTTGTGTAATTTTTGGTTAAAAACAACCGGTGCTTATTAAAATCTTTGATTTTGCTAATAATAAAGTTCCCGTTCACTTCGTGTGCATGCAGCTTTTCTGTTTTGTGTTTTTAATTGTTATTAATTTCACATTTTAGTTGTGCTGCTGGTGTTTGCTTTTGCATTTTTTGCATTCCTTTTTGTGCCTTCTCCGTTTAGCTTACGCCGTCGCGACAGCTAAACGAAAAGCTTGCTCCCACGCTCACCCGCTCACCCGCTCTCTCACTCTCCCGCTTTTTCGCTGCACCTGCACTGTTCTTATCTCTCCCTACGCAAAAGTACAGTGGTAAGTCCATATAATGTCCGCTATTGTCTGCTTCGTTAAAACCTGTTAAAAGGTTATTACCTCTGCTGATCTCACAATCGGCTGCTGGCTGTGCGACAACATTATGCATTGAGAATATTTTGAAAAACTATAAAACCATTTTCGTTCATAAATATTCGTATTTTCATTATTAGTATAGAAATATATATAAAAGCCCATTTATTTAGGTCGGCGGTTCTTTGCAGTGCTTCGCCCAATGGAAGGCCCCTCAGCCCGCCCTCTCCTTCCTCAACCTCCCCAGGGACCTCAGCGACGTCATCAGCTTTTCTGAATACTCTGCTGCCGCGTCTGATGTCCTTGGGTTCGGCAGCATCAGTGGCACCAGCGTGTCCTCGTTGATCGCCGACCCTGCTACCGCCTCCATTCCTCTCCTTGTCGAATCGGCTGTACTCGAAGATTACGTGAGTTGCATCTTCGGTTATCCTGGATCCGCACTCCGGGCAGCCGCCCTCCTTTTCGTGGCCGAACCTTTTGAGGTAGCTACGGAAGCATCCGTGCCCGTTCAGCACTTATGTCAAGTAAAAGTCCATCCAGGCCTCATTGCTGGGGATCAGCCTATGGGTCCAACGGCCTTTCGACGAGGCATCCCACCTGGCCCGCCAGCTGCCATAGCTCCCCTTCTGGGCGTACACTAGGTGCTCCTTGAACGAGAGCCTCTGTGACCTTCTTACTGCTCCATCGAAGTGAACATCAGCCTTTTTTCACCAGTTTCCGACTAGAGATGAGGACAGCCTCCGTCTTCTGTGCCGCTAGCTCGAAAGCCTAGATTCGATGGCCTTGATCTCTCCGACCACGGCAATGTCGTCTGCGAAGCTCACGACGGTGGTGTCGCTGGGCATTGGGAGCCGCCGAACACCGTCGTACATGGTATTCCAGAGAACGGTCCCCAGTACGGAGCCCTGCGGTACTCCGGCGGACACTTCGTATTCAATGGAACAGTGAGCACTCTATCGCTGAAATAGCTCCTCACCATCTGCAGCAAGTATCAAGTAGCGCCGGCCTTCCCTTCCTGAAGCCGAAATGGCTCGGAGAGAGATCTTTGGAGGGCCAGTACTGCCGTTCTGGCCAGGCTGATGTCGCTGCCGGGTCGGGCTCCTCTAGTGCGTAATCCTCTGCCTGGTTGGCCTGCTGGCTCCTTGCAGCAGTTGCTTCTGTTCACCAGGCTCTTGCACCTGATAACAATGTACCCGAGCTCTATGCATCTGAAGCAACGAGGGGGGCCCTCGCGCTCCCGCATTCTGCACCTCGTCCATGCGGACCCCTTGCCAACATCCACCATGGGCCGCAGGAGCCATGCCTCGTCAGGTAAGTCAAGAGACTACACTCCCACTGTATCCTGACCACCGCATCCGCTTTTTACCCCTAGGGGCACTGCCACAACGCTGGTTTTCACCGGAGCGCCCGCGCGGTCGACCGTTAGCTGTGAGTTCACAACCTCCCACCACGACTCCTCCGGGGCTGATTTCATCAGAGTGTATTTATTGATCTCAAAATGTGATGGACTGCTTGTGCAACTCGCACTTGCCTATTTGATTCAAAGTTAATCCGCAGTCACGCAACACTTGTAAAATTCTATCAAGTTTTTTATACATCTTTTTTTTGCTTTTCATGTTTTTCATACATATTCCTTTATGACTCGACAGAGTCGCAAATCTCTTTCATCGTCAAAAAATTAATGGCTGTAATACTGTCTTGCAACTGCTTGTACTGTAGACCCGCTCGAACATATCGGGTGATATGCTTCACAAAGTTTGAACATACGAAAACAATAACAAACTTTTTTACTTTCACCTTGATTGTCTGGTTGCGTTCGCCATGTTAAAGTGAATATTCCACGTGGTATGTGGAACCTGCGAAGAATCGAGCCACATTTTGGTTGAACCCTTTAGCTTTGTGTATATGGCAAGAAGTACAAATTTGTCGTCTCATTGATACGCTTTTCCACTTTGTTGACACAGTCGATGAACTGGTTCACTGATCGAATTCTCATCTCCAGTTTCATAGTCTGGTAAGGTATATGCAATTTCCTTAACCGACGCTTGTCTATCATGGCTCATCGCCGCTTCATCTCCAGGGTTACGGTTGATAATCTCATCTATGTCAATCTGATCTTCACTTTGATTTGCAGATTAGCTTTTGGCATATTGTTGGCCATCAGGTTTGTCAGTGTCGTCTTCTGCTCTTGTAGTTTTGCAATCGAAGCCGCCTGTGCTGCGAATGATTTCTCATTTTGGCTCATAATTCCAGCTGCTTGAGGTAAATCCACGTCTTTTTTCGGGTTCCACTAGTCTCTGAACTTGTTCAGCTTTGGAGCCTGCGACTCCCAAGTACCTCTCTTTCAGCAGATACCGCAATTGGTCTGCCTTAAGCTCCGCTATCTTGACCATCTTCTCCAAAAATGATCGCCCATCAGTATGCCCGTCTGCAAGCGTGGTCGCTATTTCACCACAATTCTCGTGAATTTCTACTACTACTACTGTGAATTTCACAACGACGCTACACATACACACAAGCTTTTTGCATGTACGCTTCCAGGTTCGCCAATTTTTCTGAGTAGTCCACTTCAAATCTATCAGCCACGTAGAAAAGGATGCCTTATCCGTTATTTTTAATATCTTGTCAACTAGACTTTTGGGAACACCTATTACAAGCTTTCCACACCGACACGAAAAAGCAGAAGCGGTATAAGAGTCTTATACGGCTTCTGCTTTTTCGTGTCTCTCTGTTACTACCCCTTAAACATTGCCAAATTGAATTATTCCACTTCTGAACTGTAATGGGATGGCTTTTCCGAGTTGTGCGGTAATGTTTATTGGTTATGGATAACATTATAAACAAGAAAGGAAGCTAACTTCGGCATGCCAAAATTTAAATACCCTTGCAGTAATTAGAAGGAGAAGAAGAAAAATATTCTGACTTTTTCGCTTTCTCGGTTACTGTCATAAAATAAACGTTGCCAGTGCAGAATGTTGCTGGGGAAAAATGTTGCAAGCAACAAAGCCAAACAGATATATATATTCCTATGGCAGTTATATGATATAGTGGTCCGATTTTGATAAAATTAAAACCGAAATTCTGAAATAATACAAAAATACCATGTCTCAAATTTTAAGAAAATATGTGGAAAATTTGCTTAGTTAGATATTTTTCTCAACATTTTCCGATCGGTCCCATGGCAGCTATATGATATAGTTGTCCGATTTTGATCAATTTAAAACCGAAATTCTGAAATAATACAAAATCGCCAAATTTTAAATTTTATGCAATTATCTTAAAAATTGGCTAAGCTATAATATTTTTCATTAAAATTTTCCGATCGATCCTATAGCAGCTATATGATATAGTCGTCCTATCCGACCCGTTCCGACTTATGTAGTAGTGAGAGCATATAGGAGACTGTCTGCAAAGTTTCATTCAGGTAGCATCAAAACTTAGGGACTAGTTTGCGTAGAAACGGACGGACGGACAAACAGACAGACGGACAGACGGACAGACGGACAGACGGACATGGCTAGATCGACTCGGCTGTTGATGCTGATCAAGAATATATATACTTTATAGGGTCGGAAATGTCTCCTCCACTGCGTTGCAAACTTCTGACTAAAATTATAATACCCTGCAAGGGTATAAAAATAATATAGGCCAATAATACTTAGCATGCTTTTAAAGAAATCAATTTTAATGTTTTTGTTTATAAGGGGTTCTTCTAGTTACGAGGCCGAAATTTGTGCCTATTTTCAAAAATTATTTGTGAGAAAACTGTATAAGATAATGAGATAATTTTTTTTGTATTACTTCACCAAGTCGACCGACTAACCAAATTGCTGTTAATTGGCACCCTTAAAAGGGTTAATTGGTACCCTAAAAAGGGTGAAATTGGCACCCATAAGAGGGTTAAATGTTGCCTTGAAAAAGGCCGATTCTAGCTATGTAACAGATAAACCTTCCCTTGACAAGCGTTTTGATCGATCATTTTTCTACCCAGCATTGATTCACAAAGTCGTTTTCAATAATTTTCAACTTTGTGTTTTGCCACAATTAGTCAGGAACATGACCAACCCTTGAGAACTGTGAGGCGCTCGACCGCCAATCAATAGCGAATCATTCGTTGTTTATCTGGGGTCAAAGTGGGGTCATCTAAATTGTAGGGGTCATTTTTCTGGTATCATCACTATTAAAGGGTAGTTGTTTAAGGGGGTGTAACATACAACGGATTTTGGGAAACGAGCTGATGATAAGGTTGGAAGAGCAGAGGGATTGCACGCGCTTGTTACGGCTCAAAATTAGTTCGGTAGCTGGGTGTAGGAGTATGAAGCTGTTCTCGCAAATGCTCGCGCATTCCATTTTATTTGACAATTATATGCATTCGAGTGCTGGGATAGGAAAGGAGAAACAGAGAGAGAGGAGACAGACCGAAGAGAACAAGAAGAGAGTGGCAGATGGCAACTATTTGTAAATGCTGAGCTGTTAGTTAGCATCCATTAACCCCACCTACCATGATCGCATGCAACAGCCTTGGCTGGCGATCCCTTAAAAAGTTACCCTATGCTCGGAACATCCTTCGGGTTTTGTATGGCTTCCAATAAATAATAATTTAAGTCGTTTTCAACATAATGACAATTTTATTCCTAAACTTCATAATTTTCTTATATAACTAATTTCATTAACAATTGTTCAATTTTATATAATTTTATTTTATTCCGTTTTCTACTTGGCTAATTTATTGGCGAGGAGAAATATTCAAAGAGAATCTGCTGTGGAAATTAAAAGGCTAAATAAATGTATGGGTAATATCCGTAATATAATAATAAATGGGAATTAAAACTAAAAGGGCATAACTGAAGAAGAAAGGTCATTTCTATAACAATATTCAAAATAAATTTCATAATATTACTCTCATTTTTATACCCTTGCAGGGTATTCTAATTTTAGTCAGAAGTTTGCAACGCAGTGAAGGAGACATTTTAGACCCTATAAAGTATATATATTCTTGATCAGCATCAACAACCGAGCCGATCTAGCCATGTCCGTCTGTCCGTCCGTTTCTACTCAAGCTAGTTCCTCAGTTTTAAAGCTTAATGAAACTTTGCAGATAGTCTTCTATATGCTCTCACTACTATATAAGTCGAAACCGGCCGGATCGGACGACTATATCATATAGCTGCCATAGGAACGATCGGTAAATTTTAATGAACAAAATTATAACTTAGCCAATTTTTAAGATAATTGCATAAAATTTAAAAATTGGCGATTTTGTATTATTTCAGAATTTCGGTTTTAAATTGATCAAAATCGGACAACCATATCATATAGCTGCCATAGGACCGATCGGAAAATTTTGAGAAAGAAAATATCGAGCTATGCCAATTTTCCATATATTTTCATAAAATTTGAGACATGGCCAATTTGCATTATTCCAGAATTTCGGTTTTAATTTTATCAAAATCGTTTGGCTTTGTTGTTTGCAACATTTTTCGCCAGCAACATTCTGCACTGGAAATATTTATTTTATGACCATACCTGAGAAAGCAAAAAGTCAGAACATTTCTCTTCTTCTTCTGCTAATTACTGCAAAGGTATTTAAACTTCGGCATACTGAAGTTAGCTTCCTTTCTTGTTTCCTTATTATAATGGTTCAAAGTATTATTTTATATTATTTTCACTTTTTATTATTATTTATTTTTCTTTTTTTATGTTTCATTTCACTTTTAATTTTTTTCGCAGGTTCTTTTCATCTTATATTTCATCTTCACTTCGCCAATATTTGTTTCAGACAAATTTTCGAAAGCAAAACAAATTATTTTATAAGTGAAAATATTAAGAGAGAAGGCAAAAAAAAACTAACCTATATCGTACTCTATAACTTAACAAAGACATTATGCAGCAATCATCCGCTACATTTTTGGGCTGCCCCTGATTTGGGTTGGGTCTTTATGTCTCGGCCGGGAATTAATTTAATTTAATAATGATTTTTGTTCTTGTTGGGTCACACACGTGCACTCGCAGTGGTTAGGGTCGGCTAAAGCCAAAAAAAATATAACAAAATAGGGTTTTCTCCGCTATGCGATTCACAGGCCTCTCCAGGCAATTATTTAAACACTAATTTTTATCCGATCGTGCATTAAATGGTCGATGGAAAGACGTTACTTCGTTCCGCGAGGGGTTATGGTCGAATCTGAGGCCAAGAAAAAAAACACAATTTTAGCACTGCAATGCTGCTGCTGGTGCTGCTGCTCCGCCGCTCTCTCGCTTCGATTTGAGAGCTTGCGAAGCCGGATGAATGGAAAAAATATGCACTGGCTTGATGATACCTCTAGTTTGGTGGAGCCTCAAGCACGTGTCCTGAGGTTTCGGCCAACAAAATGGGTATAGGCCTATAGAAAGGGTTTATTTTTATTAGCTTATAGGGACAACCACGTACTGATGCCCAAAATAAATAATTACCCTGGCACTTAATAAAATGGATTTTTAGGCTCTTCAGAGCACGTCCGTTTCAGTCACTGGTCAAATCGAAAAGAACTGGATCAGCTTCGGGCGAGTATAGCTCAAGTCGGGACGGAAATTTGGGTATCGGGTTTAAAACTGATTTTCGTATTTTTTTATATTTAAAATATAGAGCATCTGAGGAATACGCCATATGAAATGTTTTCATGGGTAAACAAAGCCCGAAAGATAGCCGCCCCATACGTTTCGACCATTTTTCCTATCTTTAAAAGCGTTTTCCCGAAAACTTAACTTTCTGGTATCACTTCTACCCACATCTTTATCAAACAATTCTCTATGCTTCTTCGAGTACGATTTAAAAAAAAATGGGGTTAAATTTTACACCATACAACCGGTGAAAAAACATTGTTACAAATTAAACTTTTTACAAAAAAAAATTATAATAAAAACAATTTTTAATTTACAAGAAATCGTACTCGGAGAAGCATATCCAAAGTAAAACTGAAAATAGATAAATTTAAATTTTCTTATTTTAAACAAGTTGAAGGGTAGTTATGATACCAGAAAAATTACTTTTATAATTTTGATGACCCCACTTTGACTTCATATAAACAACGAATGCTTCGCTATACATACTTAAAATCTCCCATAGTGTTATGTTTAAAGATGTACAAGAGTAATAAAAAAAAATTATCTCATAATCTTATACAGTTTTCTCACAATTAATATTTCTGATATAGGCAAAAATTTGCGCCTTATAACTAGAAGACCCTTTTAAACGAAACTAGTTAAATTACTTGCAGCTTATTTTTATACCCTTGCAGTGTATTATAATTTTAGTCAGAAGTTTGCAACGCAGTGAAGGAGATCAGAATCAACAGCCGAGTCGATCTAGCCATGCCCGTCTATCAGTCTGTCCTTCCGTCCGTTTCTACGCAAACTAGCCCCTCACTTTTGAAGCTTTCTGAATGAGACTTTGCAGATAGTCTTCTATATGGTCTCACTACTATATAAGTCGGAACGGGCCGGATCGGACGACTGTATCATAAGCTGCCATAGGACCCATTGTAAAATTTTCAGGGAAAAAATTATAGCTTAGCGAGTTTTCATCATATTTCCATGTAATTTGAGATATGACCATTTTGTAATATTTTATAATTTCAGTTTTAATTTTATCAAAATCGCACCACTATATCATATAGCTGCCATAGAAATATATATATTAATTAATTTAGTTACATTTTTCGCTTGCAACATTTCTCTTATGTCAGTCCCCGAGAAAACGGGCATGCCGAAGTTAGCTTCCTTTATTGTTAAATGTTGGTATATGTTTGTATTAAATAACATTATACCTTTATTGGGTTATCTGAGGCATAACAAGAAAGGAAGCTAACTTCAACATGTCGAAGTTTAAATACACTTGCAGTAAATAGAATAAGAAGAAAAAAAAGAAAAAACTTTTTCGCTTTCGAGTGTACTCACATAAAATAATTGTTGCTAGAGAAAAATGTTGCCAGCGATAAATTTTGCTCACGAAAAGTGTTTCGAGCAACAAAGCCACACAGATATATATAGTCCTATTGCAGCTATATGATATAGTTGTCAGATTTTGGAAAAAATTAAAACCGGAATTCTATGATAATACAAAATGGCCATATCTAAAATTTTATGCAAATTGGCCAAGTTATAATTTTTTTTATAAAAATTTATCGATCGTTCCTATGGCAGCTATATGATATAGTCGTCTGATCCGACCCGTTCCGACTTATATAGTAGTGAAAGACTATCTGCAAAGTTTCATTCAAATAGATTTAAAACTGAGGGACTAGTTTGCGTAGAAACGGACGGACGGACGGACAAACGGACTGACGGAATGACGGACAGACGGACATGGCTAAATCGACTCAGCTGTTGATGATAATCAGAATATATATACTTTATAGGGTCGGAAATGTCTCCTTCACTTCGTTGCAAACTTCTGACTAAAATTATAATACCCTGCAAGGGTATAAAAATACTGAATTTTCTTACGATTTTGTGGTGATTCAGAAGGCGAGTATTGCATTGCCCTACTAAATAGTGATTCACTTTATTATTCTTCTTATTTTGTACTCGCCTTTTTTTACGGACAAATCTTTAAGACCGGAAGTCTCACATTCGAGCAAACTCGACTGTAGTTTTAACTTCTTAGTTTAACTGGTTTATAATACCGATTTCCTATTTCTATTTTTCTTTGTGTAGGATTTGTATTGCGTACGCAGCGATCTCGGAAACCTGCTTAAGGCCCTTGGACGTTTAGAAGAAGCAAAAGTATGTAAACAAATTTAAAAAAATCTAAGCCAATAATTTACCCAAATATTTGTTATTTTGTTTTTTTATAAAGTGTGACCTTAATTTGGTATATTCTACTATATTTAATTTGATTTCCTCTATTTATTCTCTATTTACTCCCAGGTAGCAAAATTCTTATCCTAGTCTGATCGCTAGAAAAACCCATCAAATATTTTCCTACGCGTAAGATGTCTTTAGTATATACGAGTCCCGACCGATAGTGGGCGGGGCTAGTATAGAAGATACCAGTCGACAAGTCGAAGTTTAACTACCCTTAATTAAGGGGGCATATACACCTAGAGGGCCAAAAATAGGCCGCTTATGAACTTTTTTTTAGAGAGTCTATTTGAGTTATTGAATCGGGGTTTTTTTACGTAAAAAAATACACTTTTAAATTTTTTTAAAATTATTTTTAATGGAAAATTTTAAAATTAACGGATTAATTTTTTTTTTAATTAAGGTTAAAAAAATATAGTTATTCGGTACCATATGCCGTTACATCAATAACCGTCTAAAATTAAAAAAACCAAAAAGAATATTAAAATAGATACTATAATCTAGTCTTTATCAAAGCCGATTTTGGAAATTTCGATATTTGACAAATTGACGGTTGTTTGAACTTAAAGGTGCTGTTTATGTGAGGGGCCCACTGTTCTCCCTTTGCCCAACGAGCTTCCAAAAGTTCGGCCGCTCTTGCGCTCGACGAACAATGAGCGGGTTCGCCGAGCGTGCCGACGCTGCAACCTTGGGCAGCTTTGCGGCACTCTTTCGTCACTCCTCGGCAGCCTTCTTGACAACGCTCGGCAGCTCTCTGCTCCTCTGCATCTTCGGCAACGCCGCAGCACACCTCCGCCGCTCCCTCGTCCACTCTCGCTTCTCTGGATCTGCAGCGTTCACCTAATCGTGTGCTCCCGCGCCCCTATCTCGGACCTCGGCATTCATCCAATCTTCGAAGTCGACCGACGCCGATCTCCCGCTCTCGTTTTAGCGGAGTAAAGCGGGCGGGAGCGCGGCTCTATGTTTAAGCTTAGAAGTTAGTGACATGTATGCAGCCGAATAAAGCTGATGCACCCCGAATTGGTCCCACGACGCCCCGCTTTTTACTTCAACTATTTTTGCTAGCGCCGTGGGAAATTTCTACAACTTCCAGGACATCTTTAGCGGAAGGACGCGCCTCTACAACGAGGTGCAATTTTCAATAAAAAAAAATTATCCTTATTTTCGCAATCAAAAAAAAAAAAATCAAATCATACAAAATAAGGTATACTCGCGATATTTCTGGTACCAATTTGAAAAACAGAGTTTCGAGAAAAACGCATTTGAAAATTTTTCCTTGAACGAGTGCGTGCATTTTCGGCTGTAACTTCGTCATTTTTTTTAATTATGACTTGAAACTTGAACCAGACATTGTTGTGATATCAATCCTGAATAAAATTTAAAAAAAAATACAACATTTTTTTAAGGTGTATATGCCCCCTTAATTTTCCCACTAAAGGATGTTTTGCGGGTTGTGGAAGTTCTTCTGCATCCGTTTTTAGGTCGTGTGTCGTCCTGTCTCTCTAGTTTACTTTGATGCGTTCTTAGGGAGACAGGAATGTTTTCTGTTCTTTCGCTCGCCAGTCTGATGCCTCCTTTGCAAATTCTTCTGCGTTCTCTTTACCATCGATGCCCTGGTGGCTGGGAGCCCAGTAGATCCGCACTGACGTAGTCGTGCTGTGGTTATCTAGTGGCCTGATTGACAGTACATTCTTGGAGACTGACCGCAGTGGATTGCATGGATCTTATCGCCGCTTGACTGTCTACTAAGAAATTTACCGCTTCGTGTGGGCGGTCTATGCTCTGCGCAAGCTCTGCCGCTTACCCGATGAATACTTCCGCCTGGAATATGCTGCATTGGCTGGTACATTGGCTTGTACAGTATATGCTTGCTCCAACTCCTCCCTCCATCTTGGGCTGTCGGTGTATATATTGAGGTGTTGAGCATGGTCCTGACCCGTTTTCCAGTCGTCTGGTCCCATGAATGCTGTTTTTACATCCGGGCACGTTCTGGTTATCATGTAACCAGATATACTCCTCATGTTTCGACCAATTTAACTATGCCCGAATCCTTGTAGAGACATACTCTCGATGCAGTTGCAACTAGGCGTTGAGCCGCCTTTCTTGCAATCAGTTGCGCGTGGATTCTAGGGAATCTACTCCAATTATTGTTTCGAGTGTTTTGGCAGTGCCTGCCGCCCATATCGAACTTAATTTTCAATCCTACATTTGACTCTGTCAACCATTCTCTCCTTGTTCGAAAACTTATGGTATTTCCGGTTGATCTTCTTAGGCGGATCTCAAGTTATCTGAATGGCAGGACGCAAAATGTTCTGTATAAAAACACCTTTTCTTATATTCTCAAGGTCCCGCAAGGGAGCCATTTAGGTCCCTTGTTGTTCATATTATTTATTAACGACTTGTCCTGACTATTATTATTATTATTACAAGGACCTTGTTGCACTGCGACCAGAAGTTAGATCTTTTGTACCGGCCTGTAGGTTTATTGTAGAGCTTGTATACCGAGGCTTCTAATAAAAGATAGCACTTTGGTAGGTTCTATTTGTTCCCAAATCCTGTAGGGGGGAATAAGTTCACCTCCTAGATGTCAAAGTCAACGTCTGATTAGCGAGGGGAATTCACATAGAACATGTTCTGCTGTTTCTTGCTCCATATCACAGAATCTGCAGATGTCGATTTCTAAAAGTTTTAATTTCATAAGGTGATACCTAAGGTTGCAGTGTCTAGTTAGGTAACCTGTTCGAATGCAGATTTCGCACTTCTTTAGATTGATGATGCGTTTAGATCGCATCATCGGGGGGGGCGAGAAATTGTTTGGCTTGTCTCAGCCCTGCCCTGTCAGTCCAGTGACGATTTATCTCCGCTTCCTCCCATTTCCTGAGCAGTTCTCTTTTGTGTCCGCTCGCTAATCCACAGAACGGTTCAAGGCAGGTTAATGGTGTCAGCGCCCCGTGATTAGCTAGGGAGTCTGCCACCTCGTTTCCTATATGGCTTTTATGCCCTGGCACCCAGTCCACCGTTAAGGTGTTTTGGGAGGCAAGGGCATTCAGCTGGTGGAAACAGTTCTCTACAATGATGGAAGAGATCGTAAAAGAACTCAGCGCTATGAGCGCTGCCTGACTGTCGGAGAAGATGTAAATCCGTGCGCCATGCATTTTCATGCAAAGGCATTCACGAGCACAGATTTCTATGGCGTGTATCTCTCCGTGGAAAATGGTTGGCGCCATGGCTATGGATTTGTTGAACCTTGGTCCGAAAATACCAGCCCCGGGGTCACCGTTATCCAGTTTTGATCCATCAGTGTACCATGTTTGTGATCCACTGGGCAGAGATATTGATTTTTTTTTCCATTTATTGCTAGTGTACAAGACTACAGAGAAGTTTCTGTGGAAAACAAGTTTTGGTTTCTGTACGTCAGTTACGCGCACAATGGGCTCGTTAATAAGGGGATCAAGAACCCTAAGATGCGCGGTAGGATCATCACTTTTTATGTTGGTGATGTTTTGAAGGCGAAGTTCCCCCAGGCAAGCCTCCTTATTCAGGGTAATTGATAAAGGGGTATGCCAGTTATGACTCCCAGTGCTGCAGTGGGACATGTCCGGATAGCTCCAGACCAGTCGTTGTAGATTAGTAAGTGCAGCCGCAGCTGTCCTCCTTTTCCATATTTTCATCTTTCGCGCCTACTAACACCTAACACCAACAAGCACGTGCTTGGTGTCATACGGGCCACTTGAATGTACTGATCTTAGTGCATCAAAGTCCAGGGAAAGAGACGTTTTCCTGGTAAATGTGACCAAAACAGTTTTTTACGGGTTTATGGACAGTCCTTTGACCTGACACCATCTGTTGGCTATATTAAGGGCTTGCTGCATGCGGTCCGATATGGTTTGCTCATGCCAGCCCACAATATAGATGACTAGATCATCAGCGTAGCCTTGGGTGGGGAACCCTAATTTCTTGAGCTCATACAGTAGCTCGTCGATGACCACAGTCCACAGAAGTGGGAGAGTACTCCCCCTTGAGGGCACCCCCTTGTGGATGTGATTCAGGTCATGGTTCCTCCAAGGTCTACAGTGATGATTCTGGATTTAAGCATTTTCAGAATCCACCTGATAATGGGTGTGGAGACATTTTTACGTACAGGAGAGGCACAAATAGCCTCGTATGACGTATTGTCAAAAGCTCCTGAGATGTCTAAAAAGGCAACTAGCGCTATCAACAGCGCCAATGACCTTTTCAATGGTTGTTGTAAGGCAATGAATGGCAGTCTCAGCTGATTTACCAGCTTGATACGCATATTGGTATTTGTGAAGATGCTTGAGATTCACCTCCCTCATGTGCTGGTCAATTATCTTCTCCATAGTTTTAAGGAAGAAGGAGCTAAGACTGATCGGTCTATATGATTTAGGCAGGGGGAGTGCGATTAGGTGCAGTCCCCGCTGCAACAAGCATGGATAAATTCCATCTGGTCCAGGTGATGCTGAAATTCTGTACTGCTATTTTGATGAAACAGTCTATAGGGCATGATTGTCAGCTCTGTAATATAGAGCGTTAAAGCTGAGTTGTAGGAGTCCCATGTGGTCCTCCCACTCTTCGCTTTATTGAACAGCCTTCGTACAGTTTTTTTAAGATCGTCAAGATTTTTGTTCCACCAGGGAACAGCCCTTCTGATCCTGCGAACCTTTTCTTCGCAGCTGGCGTGATACGCTGATTGGTGTGAAGCACAGTAGCTTCACGCTCTAACTCGTCTATGGACGTTATCGGACGGGTGGAGCAGTCTTTGGATTGCTCAAGTTCAAAACAGAAAAGATCCCAGTTGGTCTTTCTGGGATTTGTAGTAGCTAGGCTACATTGTGATCTGACATAGTGATCTCACTCGCAACGTGCCAGTTTGAGACAACGGACAACATGTTCATATTACAGAGAGTTAGTGTAATGCGCATTTGCATGGAAGGCGATTATCCATCTGAGCCGATTTCTCTGGCAGTGGTTTATCAGGGCACAGGTAGCCGCCTTAGGCACGTCCTCCGAGTCGCCGGGAAGATAGGCGGAGGCCAGCACTGCCTCCTGCTCGCCATGGGCAGTGGGTATTTTAACCCAAACTGCCATCAGATCCTCAGTTATGAACTGTGAAAGGGGAACAAATGTTCAATTTATGTTAATTAACAACGCCGCTCTAGGGCGAGGTTGGTCGTTTGCATAGAGCAGCTTACCAGATGAGGTGCTTAACCCCAGGACACGTCCGGCATTTATCCATGGTTCCTGGATAAATGCTATTTTCATTGTCGGATGCGGCCTTAGCGTGGTGTAGGTTCGCTTGGAGACATCTCAAGGGGTCTCCGGGTGTTGAGGACCCTTCCGGTGGAGGGAGGGGGACTGGACATTAGTCCGCCCTCTTGCGGCCATTGGCCGCCATCTTCCGGCCGCGGTTGGTGCTCAGAAGGGCCTCTTCTTCTGGTGTGCGCCTTGCACTCTTGGTTACGCGCCCGGTGCCTCGAGTGGTGCTCCCGGTTCCGCGTTTTCATGTCCGCGTTTGGAAGCGGAAAGTAGCCGATGAAGACAGCGGCACGTGGAGCCTCTGCCTCAGCTCAACTACCTTGACGAGGGTAAGCCGTTTGCAAGGTGTCTGCGCAAACGAGAAGGATTTCTTCCTCTTCCTTGGTGATGGTGTCGGTGCCAGAGCCTTGTGAACAAATGTGCATTTGGGGCTGCTAGAGCACCCTATTTCGTTGTTGTTGATGATGGTATCCATGAACTGGTCCCACGAGTAATGAGGAAGGGAGTATCCCCCGGGCCAGAGCCTCATACCCCGGGTCGGGCGCTTGTACGACCGGAGCTGCCAGGTATCCGGAAGCCACCGTTAAAAGACACACTAACGTAGTGCCATTCATCACAGGGGCACGGTACGGTGACACCGGTGATTACGGGTTTTATTCGAGTTGTCCTCTCTAGATCCGCCATATTTAGTCTAGAGCAGGGGCACCTCGAGCAGGATGTGGTTCTTCACCACGTATGGTCGGTCTTTGGTAGTCGGCATGTCACTGCCAACCCTCACTGGCTAAGTCAGATCGGCGCGGCGACAGGCGCGCACGCTTCCTTAACAGAGCCATTGCCCCCAAACTGACTAACTCCAGAGTACTTATGTACGCAGACGACGCCAAACTTTGTGTGCAATATAAGGACGGGTTATGGAAGTCTGATTTACAAACAGATCTTAATTATTTTTAAAAATGGTTCAGCGTAAACATATTAAATTAAACATATTAAATGCAATGACATTCTCTCGTGCCTCCCCCAAGCTTGTGACTTATACGCTAAACTGCTGGTCTTTGGAAAGAATTGCTGTAGTAGATGATTTGAGGGTCCGCCTGCATTTCATTAGTTCCTCCTATCATAGAATATGGGTCTTGCGTTTGGAGCCCTCATGTGGGGTCCACAGTATGGATCAGCTTAACTTTCACGTACCGAGTTGAAATATAAGGTCATATTCCCCTAGTGCTGCGCCATTGTAGAACGTCCTTTCAATTCCATAAACCCTTTAGAGTTTTATGTGCAAATTATAATGATTTATATCTGTCGGCGCAATGGGTGCCGCGTTTGCTCACTCCGGTCAACAAGCGCAACCGTGAACCACTTCAGAGCAGTGGTTGACGCTGTTTTACCGCAGTCCGAAGGGGATAGCCACCGTTTTCTGGAAATCACAAAGGTCAAAACGATCACATGGCAGTGATCCCTGAATTATTGAGCCGATTCGACACCGAATTGAACAAAAAACGGCCGCACTTGACAAAGAAAAAGGGCTCTTTCGCCACGATAACGCACTTGCGAGGGTCAGCGACTTAACGGAACACAGAATAATAAGAACGAACTGAGATTATTGTTTACTACCGTCCCTGTATCGACAGTCACTTCAAAGTAGTATTTAGTATTTATTAAACTAAGTTGACACCTAGAGGGTCAGAGACGAAACAATGGTCCAATAAGTGGTTTAAAGAATTATGAACAAAGTTAACTTGAGACAAAGATATGTCAAGCACGCCATCCATAAGGCTATGCTGTTTCATAGTCTGAAGGACATTTGACACACACATGACCAGCGATCTCCAGGTATATCGAAGTCCCCTAGAGTCATGAGTTGGTTTCGATCTGAAAGCCTGTTGAAAACTTCCTGAAAGCCTGTTGGAAACGGCCTGAATTGCGGAAAGGTGTTTTCAATAAATATGCTCTTCAGGCGATGGATGAACGTAGGAACATCGGAATATTAGGAAGGATAGAAAACCAGTTCAGAGATAAGAAAAGACTTATCATTTAAAACTCCGCTTCCTTGCTGGAGAAGACGGTCCTGCGCCAGTATGCCCAAGTTTGTGCAACCTTGGCGAATGAGGCCGCCTATGGACACTTCGCGACGTTCCGAGGTTTTTGAGCCCCAGCGCTGCGGTGTTTCTCCTCTTAGTCTTCTTGGCAGCGACGTGTGTTGCAGCTGCTTTTTCCTTCCCGCTTAGGCCTTGCCTCAGTGGGATTCCGGCTCCCCCGGGCTGACCTGCCATCGAAACAGGCTGCTTCTGCAGGAACATGTGCAAGGAGCTTGGAAGTGTGTGAAAGTGTAAGACTTTATATTAAAGACGGTCAGACAAGTGTCTTGTCGGTACTTCAAACGGTGTAGTACCCGCTGTTGTCTGGGATTGCTTGTTCATGACTAGGCGCTCTGCGCAGATAGCCTACACAGGACTACACGTGCGACCCGTCCGGTGGCGTCAGCTTGCCCACCTCAGAACCATCTCACACGTTCTTTGCTACTAGTTCTTTAGTACCACAATGAACTCGAGCTTCCAGTTGCATATGCATCAAGAGCCTTTTCAAAAGTCGAAAATAACAAGAGTACAACGGAATAAGAGACAGATCAGATAACAGATCATAGACCACTCACGTATCTGTTTTCGATGGTTAATCCTAGCTCTAAACTAACCGGAATGCGGCTAGAGCTGGAGGAATACGACTTTACTGTAGAGTGCTGAAAGGCAAAGACAATCATGTAGCAGATGCGTTATCAAGAATAACCATTAACGAGCTGTGCCGCAGCTAGGCAGTGACCTATTATAATTCCCACTAACAGTCTGCAGTCTTTCCTTGGAAGATGCAGCACGTATTGGCTGAGTTTATGGTTGCGCTCTTTGCATATGATTTTTTATGTTTTGCAGGTTGTGAAGGTTTTCCTCCATCTGTTTTTAGCTCATATGTCGACCCGTCTCTATAGTTTGCTAGTAGATCCGCACTGCGTCGTGCTAAGGATATCTAGTGCCTCCCTGCTTGACAGTACATTTTTGGAACTCACCTCTGACGGTTGCATGGATCGTATCGCCGCTTGGCTGTCTACGAACAAGTTGACCGCTTTTTGTGGGCGGTCTATGCTTTGCGCAAGCTTTGCCGCTTTTCCTATGGCGAATACTTTCGGCTCCACTCTCGCCAACACCAAAATTGGTCGAATTGGGCTACTGCTGCCCCATCCACCGAATTCTCCAGATTTGGCCTCGTGCGTCTACTGTCTGTTTCCAAACTTTAAAAAGTCCCTCGCCGGACTGAAATTTCAGCAGAATGAGAAGATCATCGCCGCCACGGATGGATGGATGGATGGTGACATCGAGAATACGTATTTTTCAGACGGGAAAAAGAAATTGGAGCACCGCTGGGTCAAAAGTATCGAGCTAAAAAGAAACAATGTTGAAAAATAAATCACCAGTTTTCCAAAATTTCGATGTTCTTTTGAAGGCTAGTAAGTATCGGACCACCCTCCACCAACCTTTGTTGTGGAGAGGAATTAAAAGGAGAAGTTCTTATGTTTCTAAAGATAAGGTAAACAATTTGAGAAGGGGGTTGCACAGAGCCTCGAAACAATACCTGAGTTCACAAAATGAGTGCGATGTGACTCTAACAGCATCACCCCAGGCCTCAACCTCCACGGTAACGGCCACTCTAAACACTGCAGCTGATGTGCTGCCGTCGCCCACCCCAACTGCGCGGATGTTGGTCCCGCTGTGATTGGGGACGCGGTAAAGCCACCTACCATCCTAGGACGGTTGGACACCGCCTCCTCTTCGTCGACGGAGGACTTGGTGACCCTAGCGGAACCTGAGGTGTTGGCTTCAGTTTTCGAGGACGTCACCTTGACACCGTCTGATGACGCATCCAGCTCAACCTTTCTGAGGTTGGATCTATCGGATGCAGGCAATCGGATCCAGCGGATGAGGCTGGATTCCGTCGTCACCTTTATTAAAAGGACGAGCCGCGAAAAGAAGCTGTTCAAGGCAGCTATCGCGAAAGGGGTCTCGAGAACTGATGCTTTCCAGGCTGCAAAAGCTTCCCCTACTGCTGAAGCCACAGCCAAGCAGAAGCGGTCTTTTGACACGACCCCAGAGTCCGGCTCGACAAAGAAGCCGAAGATTGCGCATTCAGAGCAGACAGCGCCATCATACAGTCGGATGGCGAGTGGAGTCAAGCTCGGCTTCACTTCGACTGACGGGGCGTCGACCGTTACTGCTGAGCAGATGGCGGAGCTCAAGGCGGCAATCCTTAAGACCACTCTCTCCTCGGAGACGGCTGGTCTGAGGGTAGCTGTTGCTCGTCTGCAATGACAACAACGCAGCCGAGTGGGTCAGGCGCAACTTTAGCTTTATCTAGGCTAAATGTTCGATTGACGTGGAGCTGTTTGAGGAGGGCCAGTTCTCCCGGGCCAGTCTTGTGCGATGCTACTTCGCCAACAGCTTCGAGTTCTCCAACGAGGAAGTTCTCGCTTATGTTGGTAAGCAGAACGGCCTCGATACCACCCAGTGGAGTGTAGTGCAGCGGACCACACAAGGTGATATGCTGCCTCTCGCCATGATGATGGACCAGGCGTCGCTGCAGTCGCTCCCCAAGTGCAGCGGCAGTATCTGGTACTGCTTTGGCAGAACCAGACTCATCCTAAGCACTTTCGCTCCTAAGGATAAGAGCAGCGACGTCCAACGTGGGGAGGTATACTCCCCGGAGGATAGTCCTTCTACAAGCGCGGCTGCTGGGTTCGCTAGAAAGGCCACTCCCGTCCCTGCAACCAGGCGCATAGCCCCAGGCGGTGCTACAGAGTGTAGCACTCCCGCCAAGGGCGATAGCGAAGCACAGCCACCCGAGGCTACAGCGCCGGCGTCTAGAATCCTGATATCGGTCAAGGCATCTAGGCCGCCGAAGGGAGTGAGAGGCAAGGGCGGCAGCCTCGTCCAGCACTCCAAAGAAGAGCCATGAGAACCACAAGGGTTCTCCAGGCGAACCTAAACCACGCCAAAGGGGCGTCGGCCACCCTGTGCAGGACTTTTGCCAAGCAGAAGATCGACCTGGCTCTAGTCAAGGAGACATGGATGATCAGTGACCAAATTAGAGGACCTAACTGCTGCTCAAGTTACTTGTTATATGACCGCAGTGGTGCTCCCCGCACGGCTATCCTTCTAGATAAAAAAGTGAAGCACTTCCTATTAACTTACTTTATCTGCAGGGATCTAGTTGCAACAGCCATTGAGGTGGTCACAGCGGATGTCAACAAACGGGGTAAGTGCCTTCTTGAATATCTATTGTGTAGACAATTAGATGTTGTCAATGGAGGGTGCAAGCCCACTTATAAACGGACCTTACCCTGGCTAGCAATTTCCTATCCAATTGTATAACGAAGTGGAGGGTTACCTACGAGGCCACGTTATCAGACCACCAGCACATGCGGTTTGACCTACCTTGCCAAACGGAACTTAATACTTCGCGCTATACAATCGCAAGAAAACCAACTGGTATATGCTCACAGCCTCTGTGGCTTTGAAAGCTGACCAACTCCACCAACTTTGCCTCTTTGAGTAACATAGAGATGGCTGCTGACCAGCTGACCAGCACAGTTCTAAAGCGTCACCGGGTGAATCGCGAGGTGGAGCGATAGACTTGCAGGTCACAGACAAAGATCCAAAGCGAATCGGGACTCTTGAAACACCTAAAGGAGTGCTCCCACGGAGTATAATAAAAATAGTAGAAGAGCTAAGCAGGAGAACTGGCGCATGTACTGCGGAAGTGTTTAGGTACTACCAGAAGCAGCTAGACTGCAAATGGTTTTTGCTAAAGGATGGACTAATGGGGTGGGGCTTCTAAGAAGAACAGATGGTTCTTTCTCTCAAGACCGCAAGGAAAAGCTAGAGCTTTTGCTTCAGGTTCATTTCTCAGGTCTCAAATTAACACGCACGGCGAACCAGATGGGTTCACCACTCCACCGAACAGGCGCCGGTCCGGTATTATATTCGATCCTGACAAGGTCAGGTGGGCAGCTCTTTAAAGCCCCGGGGCGATCAGATCTTTCTAGCCTTGCTTCAACATAGCATTGAGATAATTATCTCTGCACTTGTCGTTCTGCTTAGAGCCAGCTTTGCATGGGGATATATACCACAATCTTGGAGGAGAGTCAACGTGGTATTTATTCCTAAACAAGGCAACCGAGCTCTTGACCAACCCAAGTCATACTGACCGATAAGTCGTGGCGGCTGGTGGAGTTTCACGTGAGGTGCACTCTACAGGCCACCAAGCCGCTACACAAATCACAAGGTATCAGGGTATCTAAGGATGACATTCTCAGATGCCAGGTTATTTCGCAGTTTCACAAATGGGCTCTGGAAACTCTTTTATGGCGTTGACCTTTTCTGGCTCAGTCGCCGCACCATTGTTGGTGACGATGAACCCTAAGAAGCTCACGCATTTCTTAAAAAAACCTAACTTTTCGTCGCATTTCTTAAAAAAACCTAACTTTTCTTCGGATATTCATTGCATCGTATAAGCTGTTCAGATCCAATCTACGTGTCTCACTTTTTATCTTCTGAAAAGTTAATTACATCGCCGACATAAACGAAGCAGAACTTGCCAAATTGCTCTCGCCGAATATCGTCAACTGTCCTCTGGAAGATGCTTGCAGCATTTCTGAGTCCGAATTGAAGTCTTCGAAACTCATATTTCCCTCCGTTCACTGAGAACGATGTCTTCTCACGGTCACATTCAGCAAGTGTGATTTGATAAGAATCAGACTTCTGATCGAGTGTCGTGAAGTACTTGGCTTTTGCGAGGATTTCCAATAACATTGAGTTTTTGGCATGGGGTATCTGTCGGGAATTGTCCTTTCGTTAAGTTTGCGAAAGTCCAGTACCAAGCGCATTTTATTTATTGTCCGCTTCGTCGGTGACCTTTTTATCTAGGACCCATATTGGGTTATTATAGGAGGACTTCGACTTTTGGATTATTCCATTTTTAAGCAGTTCCTAAATTTCGCCGTTGACGAAGTCAACTGCTCCCATGGGATATGGGTATAATTGGGCATAAATGAGCTTTTCGTCAATCGTCCGGATGTTGGCTACCACCGACGAATTGTAACAAAAAGCCTAATTAGGATCAGCAAAAGCTTTTTTCTATTCCCGAGCATTTTTAAAAAAGGCCCCTTGACTAAAGGCAATGAGTCCGAGCAATTTACTTTGGTAAAATTGACATCGGGGCAAGTGTGAAAATCAATTAGCTCTACTTCGAAGCCCCATTGAGCTGACCGGAAGCAAGCCAAAGCGATACGCCGGCCTGTGCAAGTCAAGTCTGGTAGTATAAAGAAGGTCGCTTTAATATCGAATATGGACAAGAAACATTTTTTCGTGATTATAGTCACGCCATGAATCGAATGGATTACAAATGGGGATTCAACCGGGCGGACGCCCGGTCAACAAGGAGTTTCATGTCGATCCCTGCTACTCTTCGTAAGATGATGGGCGGCAGGGATTTTCCCTCTAAGAATTAAAGGCGTCAGAGTTGTACTCCAGAATGGCGTCGCCGTCGACCTTTCCCGCTGCACTGGGGGCTGCAGTGACATAAGCCGTGTCGGAATTATCTGGAGCCTGAACTTTTCCCCCTTTTCTGAGGGGCAGAGCGCCCAGACGCAGCCGGCTTCGATCTCTGGTGAGCCGGTGCATGCGACGGTTGCAACATTTTGGGCAATATCCATGGGCTACGGTGTGTTTCCTTGATCCACCCTGTCGCTTCGTGTACCTGTGCCCGGTGCTGCCTAGAAAGGCGCGGGTTCTTCCCGGCACTTCTTTGCGAGTTAGTTTGCGGATGGCCTGTTGGCTCTCTTGCACTTTTGGGTATCTATCCTCCTTGCTTCTTGCAAAAGTTGCGAATTGATACTTCTCATCCAAGTGAACGGACGTGTTTTTTCTTGCGCTCTCGTTTTGTGTAAGTTTTTGATAAAACATCCGGTGTTTTTATTTTAATCTTTGATTTTGTGATTAATAAAGATCCCGTTCACTTCGTGTGCATGCAGCTATTCTGTTTTATGTATTTAATTAATTTCACATATTAGTTTTGCTGCTAGTGTTTGCTTTTGCATTTTTTTGCATTCCTCTTTGTGCCTTCTCCGTTTAGCTTAAGTCGTCGCGACAGTTAAACGATAAGCTTTCTCCCACGCTCACCCGCTTACCCGCTCTCTCGGTGAAGCTGCACATTCTTATCTCTTCATACGTAAAGGTACAGTGAGACTCGGATCTCTCCGTGCTTGTTTTATGTGGCATCTTCCGCAACAAAGGGAGTACAACCACAGCATTTCAATGTGGCCAGAACTGGCCACATAATGCGACAGTCTGGACTAGGCGCCAGCCAACCGCCCCGGTCTAGAAGCTACAGCTATGTACAGAGCGCACGTTTGTCGGACGTTTGCTCCGCCTTTGTGAGGGGTCGAGCCTATCTTAAATCTCTGCTGTTCTGATGGTCACAGCTCCAGGTTGAGAACGGTTGAGCCTTGGACAACTGCCCGACCCGTGATACCGAAAATTAGAGGCTTGGTCGGCCTCACTCCTTCGGCTCCGACAAGTCGCCTCCTACGACAACAACGGCGGTCTGTGGCAGTATTCTTCGCCGCTAACCACACGGCAAGGGTGTTGGGCTAAACGCCCCTCCTCCTGCGGAACGCTTCCTCCGCGAACTCTTCCAGTCGTTGGATCCTCTCTCGATCCTCCAGGATTCCTTCGAATGTCCAGTTTTCGCCAACGCGCTGCACACCTAGTCCATCAAGGTCACGCAGATCTGCATACAGAGGGAAAGCGCACAACACGTGCATCCAATCCTCATATGGATCGCCACATGCGCAAGCAGCGGTGTCGCTGAGGGCTCTCCCATGCAGAAATGCATTGAACGACCCGTGCCCTATAAGCAAGATAGACGCCATCATCGGGAACCCAAAATTGGGATCTCGATAGATCAGAGTGACATCTGGGATGAAACGATGGATCTTTCGTCCTGGTTCACTTTCTTCGTCCCATCTGTTCTGCCAACTCATCAGCAAGCACTACTCTAAGCGAGTCTTTCGCTGCTCCCAGCTCAGACATGAAATGTCCTCGCC
>VNJU01003948.1:0-52856 GCA_008042675.1 Drosophila seguyi | reverse complement strand
AAAAAAAAGGGAAAACAACCGCGAAACGGGCAAGAGGAGAGAGAGAGCATAAATCAAGCGACAATGGATGCCTTTATGCCTTTTATGCCCTTATATTTATGGGCTCGCGCAAGTGTTAATTTTATTACCAACGAGGCAACGGGGCGTATGTGTAATATTAATTATATACCAATAGATAGATAGACGATTTTAGTGATAAAAATAACGGATAAATCAGGGTAATTGCACTCGTTGAAAATCTCTAGAAATGCAAATAAACGCGACAGGTGACAGGAGGTGTGACAATGTGCCACAAAATGTGGCCATTACGCAGCGAAAGTGGGCAATGAAATTAGTTTTATGACAATGAGAGGGATGTTAATTGGGATGAGTGGCAAGTGGCAAATGGCAGGAGGCAGGAGGCGAGTGTATGTCTTTATTATTGAATAATGAGCCAAGTGTCATCCTCTAGGGCTCAACTCAGCTCTCTCTCTCTTTCAGATAATCGATGGGAATTTTGCATAATGGCCTCCTGTCTCTGCCGACATAATCTCATGACGATCGTTTGGAGGAGCTGCTGCTGCTGCTTCAGCCTTCGTCCCTCGACAGGGATGTAAATCCTCACAAAACAACAACAGAGAAATAGATGAACTTTTTGGCCCAACTCCAAGGTGACTTGGCTTGGCTGGGATTTTACTCCGATGGCTCGTCGTCCCCCTTTTTTACTTTCGTTATTTATAGAATACACATTAGCTGGCAAAACAATCGAAACTTCCCACTTAGCAAATTTGGGGACAAATTGTTTCATAATTGATTGATGTCCTCCCAGCCAGACAGGCCAAGTTGTCTCGAGAGCTGACAGATATTTAAAGTACTTTCTCGTATAAGTAATTGCAATCACATCAAATCATACTCAAGCTCTTTGTAGTTTCTTTTTTCTTTTATCGTTTGAAAATAAAATGCTCTTTTAGGGGAAATTTACATATTTGAGGAGGGAGTTTTTGGGGGGTTTGAAAAGATATATATAAATAAATTGAGGGGATGTATTAGAGCTCAAACCAGACAGTAGGGAAAGCTGCTTAGGTTTCAAAATTATAGATTAATATGGCATAGAATCTATATTATATATATATTACTTAAAAATATATATTTTAAATATTCCCAAAGTGAATTCCTTTTTTTCTCAAGACTGAATAGACCCCTGCCACAATTGCTTATCTTTTAAGCCAAGAAACATTAATTATTTTCGATTGTTAAGAGCTTGGGAAAGCAACCAGCGACATTGCAATTAATTTCCGCATGTGGAAGTCCTGTCTCCCCAAATATCCCGTATATCCTGACAATGCTCTATATATTCCCTTATTCCTCTAGTTTTGTAGCCAGCATCCTGCTGGTGCTGCTGCTGCTGCTGCTGCTGCTGCTGCTCCTGTCGTTGTTTCGGTTTACCCAACTGACAACCACAGTTTGCCCTGCTTGTCTGCGTTGGCATTTCCCGCTCTGACTGCATTTTCCAACCCCACCCAACCCTCGCCCCGCCCTGCAAGTGATGTCAAAATAATTTCAATGACATTGGCTGGCAGCGTAGGAGGTAGTCGGTATTTAGACAGATTTTTGATAGCTTTCACCGACGCCACGGCTCCTCATCAGCCCTTATGCCTCCCCATTCCCCATCCCCCCGGTGGCTGTCCGAAATTGAGTTTTGATTTCAAACTCAATTCACATAATGTGGCAAATGGGGGCGGGTGGGTGTCGGTGGGGGGGATTGTGTTTCAAGTGTGGCTGCTGGTGATTGCTACAAATTCGATTGATTTGTCGGCGGCAAGCGATTGTGTCTGCCAAAAGCCTTATTTTTGTGGGTCAGCACCACTGCGTCTGTGTCTGGTTTTATTATTTTCCTTGATTTTCCCTTATATATATATCATATATATATATATTTTATATTTTTTGACTTGGCGACGCTGCTCAGTGAATTGAATTGAATATGCCAAGATAAATCCGACAGTTGATACGGGCGCGGCGGAGAAGGCCGTACGTGACCATTAAGCCTAAGCCCCTATTGTTTTAAAGTGAATCTTTTAAAAAATAAGAACAAAAATACAGAATATAATATATAAAGATAATCATATGATTTTATAAATATTTTTAGGGGTTAGAATATGTAAAATTTAATTTAAAATCAAATATTTAAGGAGAAATGTTAAAAAATATAAGTTTAAAGGGAATTAATTTCAAAATTTTACACAAAATTAGAGGGGTGGGTTTTCCTTTAAAAATGATCACAAAAATATTATTTTCAATATTTGTAATATTCTTTTAAGGCTAAGAAAATAATAAATTAATTCAAAAATGTATGATGAAAAATATTTAAATTGAGTTTGGTAGAGATTTTAATATAAAAATTAAAAAGAGATTGTTTCCCTAAAAACTTGCGGCTGGAATTTATTCTAATATAATATTATTTTATTTAATTTATTTAAAACAAAAAAAATATTAAAAGTCAAAACAAAATTATACGGGGAAGTTTTGAAAATGAATTTGAAAATTTGAATTTTCATTAAAAAAATTTATTTGAAAATTGAACAAAATTAACACAATATTAAATGAATAAAGGAATTTATGGAAAGAAATATTTAAAATGAGTTTAGAATGACATAATTTTATTGAAAACTTAAAGAAAAAATTAAATATATTTAAAAAACAAAATAAAAATTGGGGCGGAAATTTATTATCGTATAATCTCTTTTTTTTAATTCTTTTAAGGCAAAGAAAATATTATATTTCTATAGAAATTTTTTAAGAAAACTATATTTCAAATGAGTGTGGAAGAAATTGAGCTTTAAAAATTAATTTTAAAATAAATTTTACTTAAAATTAATTCACAAATAAAACAAATTTCTTGATTAAATTTAAATGTTTCCTGGGAAGGCTGAGACTTTTTTCACAAGAAAAATTATATATTTTAACACAAAAAACATGAAAATGTATAAATGTTAACCCAAAAAACAAGAAAGTGTATATTTTAATACCGAATAACAAGAAAATATTAATATTAATTCACCAAACAACACAATTTCCTTTGGCTCAATCATTAAACATACTCGCAAGAACCTCATAAAAATATTCACATTAAATTTTAATTGCTCAATTGCAGCCTTAACAATTTTAATTCCCAAACAAAAAAAAACATGTTTCTTTTTTGTCTATAAACTCTTGATTAATATTTTTATAACGCAGGGAAATATTGTTTTTCCTTATTAAAGAAAAACATACTGGAGGGGAAACCGCAAAATGCCATAAATAAAAGTCATCGTTACACTTTTCTCTTGGTGTTTTTTTTTTTTTTTTTTTGTAGATTTTATAAAATCAACAAGAAATTTGAATGCCGGAAATGGAAAGTGTTGGGCTATTGGCCATTGGCTATTTCAAATAATTATTTTTTCAAGCCATTATTATTTTTTCCAATTAATATTTGCCCCAACAATTTTGCCAAGCCGCAAACTCAATTTACATGCGGCTTTATTTATGAGGGACTGCTGGTCGGACAGCCCCATCTTAATGTCCTTTTTTAGGGGCTGAAGGGGAGGGTGGTAGAACGAGCTGGCGAAAGGACCATCGACTGCTTAGCCCTAGGGGTTACTTATAACTAATTGAAAGCAGACAGAGAGGGTGAGCGGCGGGTGGTGTATAGGTCCCAAGGAGAATCATTGGTAAATTGAAAAAAATATTTTGTGCCTGCGATGTTAAAGTATTTTTTGTTGGGGGACAAGGACGAGGACGAGGACGAGGACGAGGACGAAATCGATGCTGTCGGTTGACAGTTTGTTAATTAAAAACAGCAGCAAGCAGGAGCAGCAGCTTCGGGGGTTGGTATGTTAAGGGTTTGGGGGTAAATCCAGTGGAGCGGTCACTCAACGTCTCACGCACACACACGCGTGCTCCTGCTCCTGCTCCTGCTCCTGCTCCTGCTTCCTGCTGATGCTGTTGTTGTTTCTGCTGCTGTTGTGGGGCTCTCGTGCACTTGGCAGGCTCCGATGGCTAACGTCAGAGTGACCGGGCTAATAAATTGCCCAGAGAATCGAACGGAAGGACGTGAGGACGAACGACGAGCGTCGAACGACGAACGACGAACGACAAACGACGGACAAAGGAATCAAAGGCGAACGGGTCGTATGAGCAATGGGTGGTCCGTTCTTCTTCTACTTCTACTTCTACTTCTCCCACTTCACTCACCTATCGTCGTAATTAATGTCAGCGAGTAGAGAAAGGCCGAGGCATAGGTCCATTTGTGGGTGGGCGCATTCATTTGGATGCCTCCGGCGGGATATACCTTCGACTGGCGCACCGCCCGCAATAAGGTGTCCTGTGGAAAAGTGTCAAGGAAAGCGCGCTCAATTAGCCAAGGCGAATTTGGGGAAAATGCCGCTGCTGGGGGGGAAAATCACCTGGAAGAGTTGCACCTCCTGGGCGGCCAGACGAGTCCAGTTCTCCTTGTATAATATGTTCAAGTCCTCTGTGATGGACCACAGACGATCCACAGTTCTAGAGCAGAGAGAGAAATATATAAAAAATGAATAAGCTATCTTTGAAATATATTAAATGTATAAAGAAATTAATAAAATATTTAATTAAGTAAATCGAATATTTATTATATTTAATACATACATACAATACAACATTTTTATTTGTACTTTACCTGGAACGTATTTCCGCATTGGCCAGCTCGGTGCGTGGAAAGGGCTTCGAGGCAGCCACCGCTGTCTCCAATGTGCCACCGTCCTCCAGTTCACCTTCGAGGGTCACAAAGACAATGGAGCCCATGGCGGTGTAGAGCAGGACTAGAAGGAGCACACCTAAGGGGATAAATCAAAGAAAATATATTGTATTTTATAGTATTTAATGAATGTTAAAATGTAATGTATTTTATAATTCTTTTTGTTATATTGAATAATATTTAATAATATCTCAAATAAATAAATTATATCAAAGAAATTGTATATTTTATGATATATAAAAAAACAAAAAACAAAATAAAATTATGTTTTCAAAAAGATTACTAATTTTACATATATTAAATAAAATATAAAAAAAAAATATATTAAAAAAATAATAATATAATAATATATATAAAAGAAAAAAAAGAAGAAAATACCAACAAAAATATAAAAGAAATATAATAAAATATAATTAAAAATAAATTAAAACAGAAAAAAAAATTAAATAAAAATATTATGAAATATAAAAAAAATTAAAAAAAATATATGTATAATAAAATATATATAAAAAAAGGAAATAATCTAACCTTTTTTATTTTATTATATACATATTTCCTTATGGTGTTAATTTTTTGTATATTTCATCTCCATTTTATTCTATTTTTATTTAAATTTTATTAAATATAAAATTATATTTAAATATATTTTCTAAATATTAATTTAATATTTTTTTAATATTTCTTGACTATTTTTTTATATTATTTATATTTTTAATATATTTAATTAATTTGTTATACGGTACTATATTTTTATTACATTGTTTTATATTTTATTATATATATATATTTTTTTATATTTCATTATATATAATTTTTTATATTTTATTCCCTTTTTTGGTTATTTTTTATTATATTTAATTATATTTTATAGGCAGGAAATTTTATTAAAAATAAATGTAGCTAGTTGTTGGCCCACACTGCGTATGAGCAATATTACCCATACGCACTGTTTCCAAGCACAGAACTCAAAGCTTTTAATTTCATCAACTTGCAGCTATAACTAAATATTTTATTTATAACACGTTGTCTTAAACTGTTTCAATTGATCTGTTTTTAATTTATTTAAGTAATTTAATAAAATTTAATTAAATAAAAAGAAAAATATAATCAAATATATAGTTCAGTATGTACAAAATTTATTTATTTTGTTTTTTTTTTTGTTTGCTTTAAATACATTTCGCTCAATACAGAATGCTAAGTTGTTGATTTGCCAGTAAATGCAATTAGTGAGGTGAACAACGCGGCGTATGAGTAATATGATGGGTAAAAACCTCAGTAATACACAAGAAGCTTGAACTTAATTGTTTATAATTATTAATGGCAATTAAGTGATGTTTAAAAAAGTACAAGAATTAATTGAATTTTTCATTAATTCAAAGGGTAAAATTAAATATATTATTAAATTAAGAAATTAATTAATAAATAAATGGAAAGTGTGTATATTAAGAGCTAATATTTATATTTATTTGAATGGTTTTAGAAAATTAAAAGCAAGTGAATAACTAACAAAATAATTGAGCTACCTTTGATTTTATTTTGCAAATTATAAAGATATATAATTAAATAAATTATTAAATGAGAAAATCTTTATATTTTTGTATGTTTGTAGGTAAATATGTCTTTTTATTTTGATGTCAAGAGTTAGTTGCTATATTTATATATTTTTATATATATTTATATATTTTTATATTTTTTTTATATATTTTTAAATTTTTTTATATTTTTTTATATATATTTATATATTTTTATATATTTTTATATATTTTTATATATATTTAAATATTTTTATATATTTTTATATTTTTTATATATATTTATATATTTTTATATATATTTATTTATTATTTTTATACATTATATTTATCACTTACCTGTGGCCGAAATACAGTGCGATTTGGGCGCCCGCTGACATCCGCACAGGCCTCCACCGCCGCCTGCCTCTCGCGCCGCCTGCTTCTCGGACTTGGAGCTGGCACCACCGCCACCCACTCCGCCTGCTCCCTGCCGGCCGCCGCGACCTCCGCCGGCTGCTGCTGCTGCTGCCGCTGCCGCTGCTGTTGCTGCCACATTGCTGCTGCCACTGGCGGCGCTATTATTGCCGCCAGTGCCATCGCTGCCCAGGAAGGCGGCCAGCGGCAAAGGCGACTTTTTGTTCATTGTCGTAATGTTGCTGCTGTTGCTGTTGTTGCTGTTGGTGTTGCTGTTGCTGCTGCTGTTGTTGCTGCTGCTTCTCCTCTTCAATCTCAATCCGTCAATCTGTCAGTCAGAGGCAGTCACCGAAGCGGGATCTTGATTTTGAGGTGTGTTGGGGCTTCACGTCTCTCCGCCGACAATCAAATCAAACACTTGGCCTGCCTCCTTGCATGCCCCTTGGTGGCGGTGTGTGTGTGTGAGCTTTTTGCTTCCGATTCGTTGTCATAAAATGTCGCTCGCCCTTTTTTACGAGGTCGTTTTGTTTGTTTTTTTTTTGCTTTCTGCGTCCTTCTTCAGGTTCGCGCCGGATGCTGCAAATGCAAATATGCAAAATATTCTCGTGAAAACCTGGCCCAAAAAAATGGAAATGAAAATGAAAATGAGAATTGCGAACGAGTGTGTTCGCGCAAATTGCATGGCAAATGCCGTGTAATTGAGTCAACAGCTTCAGGTTAGCACTCTCAGTGTAATATCCTGGCAGGACGAAGCAAAGAAAAAAAAAACAAACCCCATAAACACTTCATTAGCGATAAGAGGCTTCTCCGACGCATAAGTGAGCGAATTTTTGAATATTTCAGGTAATGCCTTTCGACTTCCGCCGTTGTCATTTGGTTTTCTTTTTTATATTTATTTGAATTTTTATATGAGTTATAAGGTTACGTAAATATTTTAATATATTTCTGTTTCATTTTTAATTTTAGTTTTTAATTAGAAATAAATTCAATAATTTAAGACCCCCCAAAAAAGCTTTTATTTTTATGCTTTATAAATATCAAACTTTTTTATTTAATTTTTTTAAATCAAAATAAGGCTTGAAATTATGTTGAAAATCTACTAAATACACTAATTAATAGTCAAAATTATTAAACAAACCTGATACCAACCTATTTAACCCTTTTTTCACTATATATTTCCAACACAGGCCTACAGTATTCACTGTTTTTTGCATATTTCCCATAGTTTTCAAGTGTTTGCCCCGCACAAAAGTTGTAATTACTTCAGTTAAGTGCGTTACATAATTAGTTTTGTACAAAATTATGCAGTAAAAACAAAAGGCATTCAAATTTTTTTCTACTAGTTTACTGCTTTCCTTTTTTATTTTAGAGTAATAAAAGGACATTCCGAGGAAACCAAAGGGACCAAAATGCCAGAGAAGATCAGTGTTCAAGGGGTCAGGAGGGAATGGGGAAACAAGCCCAGTGGCATGCTCATTATCCTGGTAATCACATATGCGAGTGTGTCTGTGTGCTCACACTTTATATCCTTGTCGGCTCGCCATGTTTTTGTCGCAAATAATCGGATAAACGTGAAGATGGCTGGCATTTAAATTAAAGATTGCTGCCACCGAAGCACAAAAACTTGTCGACTTTCTGGTTTAGCACGTGCCAGGTCCTTTTTTGTTTTTTTTTTTGAGAGATAGAGAGAGAGAGAGAGAGGTAGTGGGTGGTAGGTGAAGAGAAGGACGTATCCTAATACCAATTTTGTGCCACTTCAATTAAGGACACCCAGTTTTCGTGTTGCCTGGCCTGCATTTTTGTGCCGTGGCCCCGCCTTTCGATGCTAATTAGGTGAAGACATCGCCGGCACGTTCCATGCCGCTCCCCTCGATTAATGAAACATGTTCAATTGTTGTTATCTACCAGGATATATGCATATACACATGTGTGTATTTATATATCCTGGTTATCCTTGTTGTGGCCCTCGGTTGCCATATATATCCCCAGCATTCAATCTTGTTATGAGATCCTAGAGATGCCTGGCAACGATAAGTGAAACGCAAATTTGTGCCTGACATTTTGCACAGAGCAAAAGAAAATATTCAAAATAAACAGAAAATATCAAGAGGAATATTAGTGAAATAATAAACAAGCAAAGGAAAATATTAAAATTGAGAAAATACCAAGAAGAATATAAATAAAATAATAAACAACCAAAAGAATTTAATAAAAACCGGAAAATATTAAAAAATAAAATATGACTAATATAATAAACAAGCAAAAAAAAAAACAAGAAAATATTAAAAAAAGAGAAAACATCAAGAAGAATATAAATTAAATAATAAACAAGCAAAAGAATATAATAAAAAAAAAGAAAATATCAAGAAGAATATTAGTCAAATAATTAACAAACAAAATAAAATAATAAAAAATGGAGAATATTATGAAATGTATTACCAAAATAATAAACAAAGCAAAAGAAAATAACAATAAAATTAAAATATCGAGAAAAATATAAGTAAAATAATAAAAAAATATTAAGCTTGAAGGTTTCTTTGTTGCGATATGGAAAAACAAAGAATTTTTATAAAGGAAAGTTAAAAGATGTTATCTTTTATGTTTTCCTTTTGGTCTTATAGGTTAAATTAATTTATAGCTTTTTTACTTAAATATTTAAGCTAAATAAATATGAGAAATATTTCATAAAAAAAATATTCAATCACACAAAAATTTATATAAATTGTTATATAAATATTCTATTAGTTTAGAAATTTTCAGAGCAAAGTTTAAAGCTTCGTCTGAATTTTCTGTAATATAAAGCAACTAATTAATAATAACAATAAATTCAAACAAAAAAATGTATTAACAACCAATGTATTTATGTTTTTCACAATTTTTATTCCACAAATTTCCAAGTACCTATATTTAATTCCCTAATTTCTTCCAGTGTCTTTGTTGGCTGTTGAAATAACTACACGCATCGGGCAAATCAAGCGAGGTAATTGGTAATTGCATCTGCATTTCGACTCTTCTGCCCTTGGCCAACACAATCGAAATAGATACTACCATACATGTATCTGTGTATGCGGAACATGTGTGTGTGTGTGTGGTAGCTAAAACCCAAGGACTGACCAAACATGCAATCGAAATGGAAATACTTTTGGTTTACCTCAAGCTAAATGCGACAGTATTTTGGAATTTCTGATTTTCGCAAATGCCAGAATGCCAATCTGCATTCCGGATAACTTTCCCGCTCCAAACATGATTATTCCAGCGGTCAGCGGTCATCAATCATAGAGAGAGAGCAGAGATTGAGCCAGGACAACGAATCAATCTCAGTCCGGGAAAAGGATTTACTTTAAGTGGCGTCGTTAAATGTTTGCCAGCATTTTCCAGCGAAATGCCATGAGTGCCGCATTTCTTGGTGGAAATGTTTGCCATTTATGAAGCGCGTGTGAACGTGGGAGAAATCAGTGTAAATACAAGGGTGCAAAACCACTTTAAAGGTTGCCAAAATGTATGCCACATTTTTGATAAAATAAATAATTTTGTGCTGGAATGTGCGGGCAAGTAGATATTTTGTAAATAACTATTTGACACCTTTTTGGGTTTAAAAGTTCACATTTTTGTAATCGGAGATTGTTTTCAACATTCGAATTTTGGGGTCATTTAATTTTACAGAATTTCAACTTCGAGTTCTATTTTTGCTGCATACTTTTGGGGCCTATTTTTAGGTGATTTTCACCATTTTCTTTTAGAACCTTTCTCTCTCTCTAACTTTTCTTTATTATTTTCTTTCTTGTCTTCCTATTTCTTTCTCCCTTTCCCTCTCTTATATCACCTATGCCTTGGTTTCCTGTTTGATTTGCCAAATTGAAATTTCCTGAAAAAAATCCTTGGCTTTCAATTATTTTGTTATTTGGATTTTTGTGAGCGAGCACTTTGCTTTGAAATTTAAATCAAAGTCCCAGCAACCACACTGAAGAGGGACATTTTTTGTATTATTTCCTTTTCTTTTATTTCCAATGGAAAATCCCCTTTGCATTTTCCGACATTCAATATTTGAATGCTAAGAGTGTGTGTGGGTGTGTGTGGGTGTGTGCGAGTGTCCTGACATTTAAATATTACACCTGTTTGCCACGCCATTTGCCGCCCATCTGCGTGTCAAGTCGGCCTGCTTAACCACGCCCCCTGGAAAGCATACCTCACACACCCAGCAAACACACACTCATATACACCCTACGCACACCCACCTGAAACAGCATTTATTTCGCCTTTTAATTGCTGACATTTATTGAACGCTCCTCGCCGGCGTGTGTTAAATCTACCGTGAGAAGAACGCAACATCGACAGGGCCACACATTCAAGGTATGAGTGAGTGTGAGTGTGTGTGAGTTTATTGTGTGTACTGTGTGTGTGAACTGTGTGTGTGTTGTTGCCTTTGAGTCTGACTTAAGTGCAAACTTATGCCAATTATGCCAAGCTTTTCCCAGCAGGCAACACACAGAGCATTCAATTTTAATATACACTCAGAGAAATGTCAACAACTAAATATAATTAAAATAAATTAATCAAAGAAAAAAGTAATATAAATCTTTGGAGATATAAAATCATCTAATAACAAATTTATATGAAATAAAATATTTAACAGTATAATTAAAATAAATTAATCGAGAACCCTTTCAGAAATCTCTAGAATGCTTAGAATCGCCCAATAACACAGCCAAAAAGTAGGCAATGATTTTTCTTTCTTTAGAACTTTTAAAATAATTTTAGAATATTAAAAACCCTTTTCTCCAATTAATAAAATGGTTTATTTTTGGATAGGAAAATGTCCAGAATACTTAAAATCAACCAATAACACAGTCAAAAAGTAGGCAATAATTTGCAACCCTTAAGAACTTCAAAAAAAATATATATTTAAGAGTATAGAAAACCCTTTTCTCTTTTAATAATCTGATTTATTTTCGAACAGTGTACTGGCAGCTCAATAAAATAAGTAGGGATTGGACTAGGGGCGAAGGGTAAGCTCAAGCAGATTACACGGATCATTAGCTCAAATGAGAAAGTTCACATGTTCCAGGGATTCTCGGATTCTCTGCTTCTCCTTCTAGTCCTTCCGCACTAAACACGACGTCCAGCACTTAATCAAATGCAAGCCATCCTCCAAGTGTCCTGGTCGAAGATGGAAAGCTGGGAATCCCCTTACCACTATCTACTATTCTTCGACTTTGTTTTCTCCTTTGCCTGTCAGCCAAGATAGATGCTCCATCTCTCTCTTTCTCTCTCTTGCTGGGAGCAGGACCAATATGGCTGATTGAAACCAAGTAACTTTCCATGCGACATGCGACAGGACACGCAGGACACGTGCAGTTATTTGCGGAATTTTGATAGATTTCCCTGCAACTGATTTGCGCACGTACCAAACGGCGGCAAGGTGAATAAAGCAAATGGAGCGGCCAGAGATCCGTATCCTTCCTGCTTCCTGCTCTCTCTCTCTCTCTCTCAAGTCCTTTTGCCTTCTACCAAAGTGCAAACCCCTGTCCCGGGCCCGTTCAAGTTGGTCCCTTTTTGCCGGTTGTAAGTTTGTTGCCTTATTGATGAGCATGTGCACTGGCAGAAAAAATAGAGGGCAAAAGGAACAAAAGCAACAGAGGGCACAGAGGGTTTCTTTTCAACAGAGATTTCGTTGGAGATAGTTACTAATTAACTAAGAATGCTTCCAGGGACACAAATTTCGCCCAGAGAAATCACAAAAAGATGTTAGGTCACAGAAATTAAATTTATTAATTTTAATGTCTAAAAGTATGCAATGATGTTTATTAAATAAACATTAAATCTTGTAAATATTTTATAGCATACTTTTTGGTTGCATTTCCAGAGATTTCTGTGACTTTTTGACTGCATTTCCATTCTAAGTAATTTCTGTGGCTTTCTTTTTTTTTAACTTTATAAAAAAAATTAAAATAGATTATGACATACTATTGCATACTTTTTGGCTTTCTTTTATGTTAATTTTGTTTTTCTTTTGTTTTTTCAGATTGTTTTTTCAGATTGTTTTTTCCTCCAATTTACACAAAATATATCTAATAAATAAAATTAACCAATAATAAATATCAAAAATCACCTAAATTCAATGCACACCCAATTTTTCCCAGTGCAAAACGGAGAGGGAAATAAGGACTAAAGCGACAGCACATTACGCAGGCCGCCAAAAACGATTCTCGTGTCTAAACTGACTGGCAGGACCCAGTAACAGGACATGAGTTCGCAGCAGACACAAAAAAAAACCAACAACAACTAGAACAAAAAAAAAAAATAGAGAAAGCAGAGCAGCCATTATGGCAGGGGAGACAGGGAAATATGGGAAACGAGGGAAATTGGGGAAAAAGGGGTCACATATCCAAATATCCATTTCTCACTCATTGCGTTTTTGGCAACTTGCTGCACAATTAAACGGCAAATCACGCCTAGGATTTGGTAAAAGCATCCAGTATCCTGCGTCCTGCAGCCTGCAGCAGCCTCCTGCAGCAGCCTCTCCCGAATGCAGCAACAAAAGCAGCAGCAAGAGCGAGGCAAAACCGCACTGAAAGCAATTGGGGAAATGGCACAAAAACTGGAGCATGGCCAAAAGGATCGAAAGAGAGGCCACAACGAGATTGATGACGAGCTCTGAGTGTGTGTGTGTGTGAGTGCGGGGAAAAACCAAAACCACCGACGTTGGAAACTTGGCCAGAGGGCAAAAAACAAAAAAAAAAAAAAAGGTAAATTGCAAATGAAATGTACACACTGGCGGCGGCATCACCGATCAGCGGGGGCGGCAGCATTGGCCGGCCCGAAAGTCATAAAGAACCGGGGGGGGAAAACAAAAGTTAAGCGAGGAGAAAAACGAGAAAGAAAAGCTGCAGCTCGAGGCGGGGAAAACACCACAAAGCACACAACTCCCACAGCTCTCACAATGCCAATGGAAAAAGGAGTTGAAGCCCAAATGGGACAGGATATCGCCAGTACAGGGGAAAAGTCAATCGAATTGAGTTGCAAGCTAATTATTATTTATATTGAATAAAATTTATAATAAAAAATTTATATTTATTACTATAAAAGAATATAAATAAGTATATAATATAAATAAATAAATAAAAATTAAAAGTGTATGCTACAAATTAAATACAAAAATTAATATAAATGTAACGTACTTTTCTTACATGAAAAATTGAACTTAAAACAAATTAAAAAGACCCGAGGGCACATAATAATTGTTTAAATAAGCTACATTTAAGTGGGTAACAATATTTAACTTTTAAATAAACACCTTTAATATAAAAATAATACATTAATAAACTAAAATTATGCTTAATTGGCAGGTACTATTATTTATAATATAAAATACAATAGTTTAACAAGCAACTAAGAAGATGTTTGCATTTCCATAAAAAGTATAAAAAAAATTTCAGGAAGTACTCAAAATAATATGCTTAGAAAAATTTCAAAATTATATATAAGCTAATTATTATTAAATTAAAATAAATAGCTCAAATAGTCAGATCAAAAAAATCTTACAATTAAGCTTATTTAAAATAATATATGTTAATGGAAAAGATATATTTTATATAATATAATAAAACACTTGAACAAGCCACAAAAAATCGTGTTATTTTTTATAAGCAAAAAACTAATAAAAAATATGCTTTTTAAAATATATATATAAAAAATACAAAAAACATAATAACTAAATATATTTAAGCCCAAATAAAATGGAAATACCTTGCCAAAAAATAAACCTTAAAATTACAAATACCGAAACCCAAAAAAATCCCAAGTTGAACCCACAAACAGACCTCTGCCCTCACCGAATCCCAAATTCTTGTAAGAGGAGAATTCCAATGGGTTCAAAGGTGACCGAAAACTATCAAATTGATTATCCATTATACCCAATTGCAAGGTGAAGTTGCCTAATTCTATTACCAACCCCCCGTCCCCCCCGTCCCATTATATGCCGCCTCAACCGCAAATGGATCCAAACAATAACTCACAAAAATCCTCACAATTTGCTGAACTTGAGCCACCAGAAAACACAGACCAAGGGAATGGGAATGGGAATGGGGTTCGAGGCCTGGACAAATGCTTGGGCTTAGCCCACTTGAGGGGCCCTCGGGTTGGGAATGTAACCAACTCGAGTTAACCCATTAGTGCCTGCCCACACACACACACACAGAGTCCGGGAGATACCAGATAAACCCTGCGAGGGAGGGAGGGAGGTAGGAGGCGAAATGGAAATGAAAAAACAATTTTATTGCAAAGTGAAACGTAGAGTCACGTCTGAGCCGGGGCTAAGGAGGGGCTGAGCCGGGATCCTTCGTTCGTTGTTATTGCTTAGTTGGTGATTTTGTAGAGCAAGCAAATAAATTGGAAAGAAAAAAATAAAAACTAGGGGGGGTGGTCCAGAGAAATACAAGGAAAATCAGTCAGATAGCAGTCACTGCCTGCCCCTCGGCGCCTCCTGGCCATCCTTTCGTCAGGTTCAGTCTCGCAATGATTGAATGCCCAGACTCTAAAACACACACACTCAAAACACAAGTATCCTAGCAAAGAAAATAAAAAAATACACAAAAAATACACAGGGGAAAATGCTAGGGATTTTTGAAAGCCTTTCTAAAATGGCTACGAATACGATAAAATATTTTTAGCTAGCAAATTTGGTGTAAAATTACGTTTTTATCATGTTAAGATTTTTATCATAATTTGGGTTAGTTTTTAAAGGGGTTTTAAACATTATACGGGTTTTTTTTTAGCGCCTAAAAGAATATATATATAATAAATTATGAGAGTATAATTAAAAAATATTTATAAACCTTTAATATAATAAGCGTTTCTTTCAAAGAAATAAATATATTTATTATTTTTTTTTTTTGGTTTTTTTATGTATTATTATTTTTTATTTATTTAATTTATTGTATTATTTTATTTTTTTAAATTTTAATATATTTCTTTTATATTATTTTTATTTTCCCATGTCTTTTATTGCTATTCTTACATGCATTTTCTTTATTTATTTTCTTATTTTATTTATTTTATCTCATAAATTTATTTAATTTATTTAATTGATTTAATTTATGTAACGTATTTCATTTATTTATTTTATTAAATTTATTTAATTGATTTCATTTATTTAACGTGCTTCATTTATTTATTTTATTAAATTGATTTAATTTATTTAATTATTAAATTTATTTTATTTATTTTTAATTTTTTTTTATAATTTTATACTTTCTTTACACCTCTAATTCCTGACAGTGCCTCAAAAGAGGACTCCCCGAGAGCAGCTCGAAATTCAATTGGAACCCTCTCGCAAATGAAGAATTTTCTCTGCATTTTTCTAGGGCACACGTACCAGGCACTCGAGGGTTAAGTTTTCGAGAGACAGGGGCGGGCGGGGGTTAAGCGGGTTTGAGGGACTCGGAACTGGGAACTCGGATCAAGACGTCGTCCGAGCCAACATAAAATTTGTTGTGCAAAACATAAAAACCAAACATAGAGAACGACATGAAAATGTGGCAGGAAAGAAATAGAAATAGACGCCAGGACCAGTTCACCGACAGTGAACATTCCAGCGCCAAACAATATATATATACATACTATATATGTATATATATATAGAGGAAAATACTACAAGCCAAACAAAGCAGAGGGGGCAGGGAGGGAGGCAGGGAGATATACAACAGAGAATCATGAAAAATGTAAAGAAAAACTGGTGGAAAACTGGGCAAAAAAAAAAAACAGAAGAAGGAATGTAAAACAACGTGCAGCTGAGATATAAAAACTAAATCAAAAAGGAAAACACAAACCGAGATACAAGTCCACGTCTTGGGCGAAGAATTTTGATGCACTTACAGAAATGTACGACTACGAGTCCAAGGGCGTCCTGTCTATGCTTTGAGAGGGGATTGGGGTTGGGTCCAGGGTTGGGGGATACTGCCACAAGTGGCACTGTGCCACTGTGGCACACACTGTGGCACTGGCGAAGGCAGCGTTGATTGGCACAAGGCCAACGATACGATGATATGACGATACAAGCCAGAGACTCGCTCACTTTCTCCCCCAATCTGGGCAATTTCTCTATCATTCTCTTTCTCTTTTTCTCTTTCTCCTTATCTCTCTCTATCTCTCTCTCTCTCTCTCCCCTCCCATCTCTTTCTCTAACAAACTCGCAAGTTTCAAGTATTCCCCCTTCAGTCTCGAAGATAATGACCAGATTCCTTCAATTAGTTCAAGCAAAAACACACACACACGAGTCAAGGCTTGAGAATTCTCAAGTGAAACTGGTCAGAGAGTAGACTCTCTTCAAATATTTTCTGGATTGATAATTAATTATTAAATAATAATAAGAAAAAATGTAAGAAAATTAAACAATCCAAAAAGAGAAGAACTTAAAGAATATGAAATATTATAAAACGCTTGTATTGCCTTTAAAAAAAGCCTGAATTCTTAAGGGAAACTAATCATTTATTTGTAAGGTTGATTTATAATTATTTAATACAAATAAAACACTGTACGAAAATTTAACAAATAAAGGAGAACAACTTAAAGGATATGGTGAGTTATAATACACTTGCATTACCTTTAAAAAAGGTAAGACTACTTAAGTAAAACTAATAAGAGAAGTGTGTCTTTTCATATATTTGTTGGGTTAAATTTTAAATATTAAAAATTATTAATAAAAAGGATAGGAAAATTAAACAAATAAAAATGAAAAACCTAAGGTATATGAAGAATTATTCTAAACTTTTATATCTTAAAAAAAGCAAGACTACTTAAGTAAATCTGATCACAGAGTAGACTCTTGTCATATATTTATTGCGTTGATTATTAAATATAAAAAATTAATACAATAATACAAAAAATTATGGGAAAATTAAGCAAATAAAAAAGTACAATTTAAAGTGAATTATAATACACTTTTATGACTATTCAAATTTATAAATAAAACTCCGTAAGTAAAACTTTTAGGAGAGTTGCAGCGTTTCCCACATTTCATGGGTTGTTTATTAATTAATAAATAGTTTAAAAAATAATAAAATAAAATATAAAAACTAAGCAACTAAACATGTGAAAACTTAAAGCATATAAGTACTTATAATACCCTTTAATTACTCTCTAGAAAAGTAACTATAAAAAGCAGCGTAACCAAAAGCACCCAAATCAATTGTCTGTTAATAAATTATAGGCAGACCCACCGCAGATATATACAACTCCTTCAAATCCACATACTGTTCCCATATCCCCTATCCCTTATCCCTACGGGAATTGCACAGAGTAACCCTTCTCAAAAATGTACCACGCCGCTCGTCATTTATCGAGTGACGAGCGTGATGCCGCAGTCCGGCGATGGAATCGTGCCGGATTTGATTGCCGGTCCCCGGTCACGCCTTCGGCAACACAAGTTCACTGTTTTTTTTTTTTTTTGTATATTTCTGTGATCCTTTAGCAGCTTAAAAACCGCAATAAATAAATCTTTTTTGGTGAGCCCAAATAAAACAGAAAAAAAAAATAAAATAAAGCGTGGAGAGCTGGCTGGTTCCCTCGAGCTGTCAGGCTCGTTGACGGTTTGCGGCCACGGATGCGGATGCGGATGCGGTTGGGCCTGCATAATGACCCACAAGCATAGCGCTTCGAGTTTATTTCGCCTTTATTTTATTTTATTTTATTTATTCCCTTGCCCCTGCCACATGCCAGCAACTTGGTAATCTTTTGCATCATCGAGAGCGAATGAAGTACGTGGCGGGAAATGCTGGCTGGGATGATGGTGGCAAGCTGAAGGCAGTTGTTGCGACTGTTGCTTCTTCGGGAAATGCATAAACAAGCAGCCAGTCAGCCAGCCAGCCAGCCTGCGAGCGAGCTGTGTGTGCCTGCCACATCCAGACGCCACTTGAAATTACATGGCCCCAGTGGAGGCAACCCAAACCGAAGCCCAAACTGAAACTGAAACTGAAACCGAAACCGAGACCCAAAACGTAGCCCAAACCGGGACCGACACCGACACCGACACCGAGAACCAAAAAAAGAAGCCCCACCGTGGTTGCAAATTGTATTTTGAAAATTAATTATATAATGTAGACTTTTGTATTTTATTTAATTAGCGCTTTAATATCGGGCTTATGGTGCCACGTTGAAATATCAAAAATAATCGAATTTTAATGTATATCGAAATTTGTTACAGTATCTCTAGCAACAACATTAAATATTTTAAGTATATTCTGTATTAAAGAATGATTTGTAAAGGGCTAAAGTCAAGGGAAATTTAAAATTATTAAAAAAAAAACGTAGGTATAAAAGAATCGATAACATATATATTTATCGAAAATATTGTATCACAATGAATATGAAATTTTTTTTTAACAAATTAAGGTAACACCTAAAATACAAAATAATATATAGAAGCAGATGCAGGCATAGAAAATGTGTATAAAAAAATATTAAAAATTTGGTATTTTATCGAAATTATCAAAAACCAATAATTATCGATATTTTTATAGAATTTAAAGTTTATTTAAATTTAAAATTATTGAACAGAAAGATCTGAAATTGTTAAAGACATGCCAAACCTAGAGCATAGAAAATGTGATAAGAAATATATTGCTAATTTGATAGTTATCGGATTTATCAATAAATATCGAATGTGTACAATTTAAAGTATTTTTAAATTGAAAACTTTTCAATTAAAAATGTACTAAGTTCAAATTAAATATTAAAACCGTTATATAAATAATTGGATAATTTCTATTAATCCCAAATAAGGTCGTAATATATTTTTTAACCCTTGAAAATATAAATAATCAACTAGAATTTGTTTTCCATTTAATCGAACGACCACTGTGCCCTGTCCCTGGCTGAGATATTGAAAAGCCTGAGCGGCTGAGAGGCTGAAAATGAATGGGAGTGGCTGTGGAAATGGCAATGGGTATCGGAACGGCACTGGCACGGACATTTTCGACTTGCTACTCGCGTACATCTGGGCTGGCAGGGGGGTGGAAGCGGGAGTGGGAAGCAGCGGGAGGGAGCGTTTCGCATATGTAGCCATTGCCAGCACGTTCTTCATTCAATGCCATGAAACGTGTTAAGGAGCTGGGGATCCTTTTCCACGTTATACCTATTTTTCTTTTTTTCTCTCTTCATTTTGCAATGCAAGTCCTGTCCTGGTCCTGGCACCCGACCCCGCCCTCGCTCCCCCCTGCTGTTGCGTGTGTGGGCAGAAAATTTAATCAGTATAGCATTGCGAGCATTCCGATAGACAACCTGAATTTAGATAACAAATTATGCATTGCCCACCCACTGCCAGGCCCCCCAGTCTAAAGACCATTACAATTGTTGCACAAATGTACGAGGGTGTGTGTGTGTGTGCGGGGTGGGGTGGGGGGTATTTTTTAGGGGCGGCTGTCTTGCTGATACACGAGAACGTGCCACAGAGGCTGGCTCTTTGTGGGCAACCTTTTAGGCAAGTCTCCTGTACTTTTCTCTCTCTCTGGGAGTTTTTTCGTTTTTTTTTGGTGTTTTCTTTTTTTTTTTTTTTGCTTTTTTTTTGGGCAGAGGTCAGCAATTTTCATTTGAGGGCTTTGGCTTCGGTTTCGGTTTCGAGTGAAGCTCTGAGGCTGAGGCGAAATTTAGTAGGTCGCCAGGAAATGACAGTTATTGCCATTTGCCTTTTCAGTTCTGGCACAGAGTCGCCTTTGTGTGTGGAGAGCTCGTTTTTACACCACAATTACGAGCGATGAATGAAAATGCATTGGGGAAAAATGCTTTTTAAAATGGAGCCACCACACGTATGCAGTAGCCCCAAAAAGCATGCTGCGGGATTTGGCCACAAAGCGAACGCTCAAAAGCAGGCTACATTTTGTTTATTTCTGCCCTCTCAGTCACGTGTTGACGCAGTTTCCTTTTTCGCCAGTTCGTCCTTTCTCCTATTTTTCCCCTCGACCCCGCTCTCTTCCCTCTGTTTCGGGGCTATAATTGCACTTTGGTTCCGTTTCCAGTTCACTTCCACCTCGCTACGTTTCGATTTGTTGCCGAAATTGAGTTATGCCACACAACAGGTTCCGGCTTCCGGGTTTTCGGGATCGGTATTGGGCCTTCAGGATTCTGGATTCGAGTTTTTTTGTTCGGGTTTGTCCTGGCCTGCGGATACAGGATACAGGAGCTTCACTCAACTGGAAGCCAGCGGCTCCACAAAACTGAGAACCTAATTGGACACATTGATTGTGAAAGCAAACGCAAGCTAAACTAACTGCCAAGGCAAAAAAAAAACACGACAGCAGCAAATAGGGGAACAAGAAAAGACAGGCATAAAACAAGCATAAAACAATAGGCACAACTGTACCCAGGAAAAGAGTTGGGCTTTGACTTAAGGTGAACAGAAAGTAATAAAAAAAGGATTTATACTTCAGGATTTATAATTCAATTTAGATGTATTTAGGCTCGAAATATTTATATTTAATTAATTATAAATTTCATACATATAATTTGATAAAAAGCTTAAGGTATAATAGAGTCAGAAAAAATAATCCTCGAGCGTCAATGAAACGAGAAGAAAGCATAGTTTTTTTTCGTAAGCATAATAATAATATAATAAGTAAATTAATATAATAAAATATAAAACATATTTATAATATGAATATATAATAAGCTATAAATATACTAAATTTAAATTTTCTAAAATAAATTCAAAACTAAACCCAACCCGCGGCACTGGACCTTTTTAAAGGAAAACTTGCAGGCAAATCAACTTCAATATCTCGACTCTCCCTCTCTCTCTCACCTATGGAAAATGAAAACTGGGCGACGGGAAAATGGAAAATGTTACTGGGAATAAAAGTCAAAAGTGCAAAGGCCTCTCTCGTCGCGTCCCCCGAATTTGTTGTCATAATCCAAAGTCAAATAACCAATAAACCACACACCCAACACACAGTCGCACAAACACGTGTCCAATTTTCGCATGGATTTCAGTTTTTCATTTTCCATTTTTTTTTCTGTTTTTTTTTTTTATTTTTATTTATTTATTTGTGTGTGTGAGTGCTGGGCAAATAAATGAAATGAAACGAAATGAAATGAAATGAAACATTTTAACAATAAATGCAAATTTAGCTAAGCCGGCTATTGGCAACTAAAACCGACACGGAGCGAAAAAAAATAGACAAAAAGCGGGCAAATCACACACGGCCGCAGACTTAACCATACACTGGGAGAAGTAAATGGGTATATATATTAAATAAATATAAATAGGAAATTATTTAATTTAGTTAAACCCTATAAATAAATTGCTTTGTTAACTATTTTTAAAAATATTTATATTGTTGATTTAAATGTGTTCTTCTTAAATTTATGTTCATAATTTGTCCATAGAAATAAATATAAATATAAATGGAATTCATACTTTATTTGTCCATTTTTTAATGATTTTTAATTTAACCTTTTATTGTATATTTTCAAAGGTTTATTTGTTAAAAATTCAAAAGATTTTAAATATAATATAAATTTGTATGTGTATACTTATTGTATATTTATTGTATATTTTATAAATTTCATATATATTATGTAAATATTATTATATTTTATTAAGTTATATGCTTTCATTTTAATTTATTTTTGTTTGTTTTCTATTTTTTTTTATAAATTCAGTTTAGTTCCATGTTTTTTTTATATTTTTAAGCTTATATAAGTTTTGACATTTTATTGTAGTATAAAAATATTCTCTTCATAATTTATTCCTTCATTTTCCCATAAATTTTTTATTTTATTTAATTTTTATTTTATTTTATTTTCAAGAGTTTCTTTTATTTAAAATTTAATAATACATAATAAAAGCTATGAAAACTTCTTGAATTACTACTTTATCCCTAAATTATCTTAGATTTTTAATTATATTTAAGACAATAAACAAAACCGATTTCTAATTAAAGAAAATATAAATATATAAAATTAAATCATAAATTAATTAAAGAAAATTGTACTATATTTCTATATAAATATATATATAAAATATATTCATTTCTTTTTGTTCAGTGTAGCTTTACGCACACATGCTAACACAAATCGAAAAGTCTATAAAGCGGGCCAAAGCCACACACACACAAAAAAAAAAAGAATAGAGAAAGGAACCCCGGACAAAAATGCGATGAGCGGAAATAAAAAAGGCGGGCGGGATGCAGGGGCAGCGGGAAAACTTGGGGCATGCAAATTTTTCGCTTTATTTTCACGCGCATCTGGCGCACTCACACACCGACACAATGGAAAACTCGAATGCGTGTGGGTGAGCGTGAAAAGTGAATGGCGATATGTGTCAGCCTGCGGCTTTTGCGGCAGAGCGAAAGAGACCGATTGCTGACCGAAAAAAAATCAAATAAACATAAAAATAAATAAAATAAGAAGATACAACAAATTGGAATATAAAATAAAATATTGTTGTTGCTTTCATTATGTTTTTTTTATATCCTTGCATGATTTAATACGACAATGGGCCTGGCGGTTGCCTTCTGCGGGTGTCCTTTGCACACATGGAACCCAAAAAAAAAGAGAAAAAGGAAACCCAACTAAACCCACTCGACTAAGCCTTTATTTAAAAACAAACTAAGCACAAAGCAACTGAGGGCTGCTTTACAAAAAAAAAAAACAAAAATTCAGAAAGCAATCGTCTATGAAAATTATACACTTAAATATTTATTTGTTGTTTAAAATAATAGTTACGAATTTATTTTGCTATTACTTTTTAGTTTTTGTTATCAGAATTTATTACTTATTATAATTTTCAGCTTTTTCTTGTTATTTTAAAATATTTTAGAATATTTTAAAGAATTTTATAAAATAATAAACATTTAATTAACCCATAATTCAGGCAATTAATTATAATTAATTATGAATTTATAATCAAATTTAAAAATAAACAGAAAATGAACCAAAAATCATGTTGATTTTGTATTAAATTAATTTCTAGACATGTTTTAAAAATTCTAAAATAATCTGAAATATTCTTGTGTCAAACTGTATAAATTACCTATTTCCTATCTACCTAATTGCTTATTTTTATACATATAAATATTGATCGTGCTATTTTTTTGAAACTGTTTCCGCAACAAACAAAAGTTGGATGGCAATCGTTCAGCTGGAACATCGATTGCGTCGATTCCAGCGATTCCTCTCAACCAAACGACTTGAAATTTGAAAAGTAAACGAAACGATGATAAAATAATACAAAAGCAAATAACAAATACAAATACAGGAGCGGCAAAAGTACACACACACACACACATAGAACATGCACAGGACTGCTACAGGACTGCGCCGCACAGATGTGTGGCCGGTGGGTTTTCGGTTTTTGGTTATAGATGGCTGCATATAAACTGAAAATCGAAAACCATATTTCAATTTGCGGCATTTAGCACACACACACAAACACAGGCACTAATACACACTCGTACACACTCATACACAGAGACAGGCACAGGCACAGACACAGACACAGACACTCTGGTGAAAGGACACGCATGATCAAATTGATACGCTTGCCGTAACGAGCAGCGTTCGTTGAGTGAGTGAGTGAGTGGGACTGCTGTGGGGTTAAGGTGGGCATGCGGTGGGTTAAGCCGATGGGAGGGTAGAAGAGGGGGAAGCGAAGGGTTGTGCCCAATTTTAGGAGAGGAGAGAGTGGGGAGTGGGAAGAGCGCAACATCGGCGGCAACTAATCGACCCGGAGCCTTGAATGCCTCGGAATCAAATATAAATTGCAACTCTGTCTTTATTTCTATGTATATGTGCGGGAAAACACTGCTACAAAAAATATGGTAACTTTAAAAAAAATAAATATAAAAAAATATATAAATATATATATGCAGATATATAAGTATAAAAATGAATAAATATATATTAACTTTAAAAACTTGCAGAAGCAAAGCTTAAAAATTTGAGAATGCTGTCAACTTCATATAATTCACTTTAAAATATTATTAATAAATATACAAATAAATACTTAAAATTTCATTTTTTTATAAAATTAATTTATAAATATTTAATTTAAATAAGTTAATGAATTAATAAAAAATTATTATTCGTTTTTCTTAAAAGAATATTGTTAAGAAATGTAAAAATAAATACTTATAATTATAATTCCTTACGCTAAATTATAAAACTAGCTTAAAAATTAACATAAAAACAAATTTAAATTTTCTTTAATTTGATAGGTATTTTTTTTCTCAGTGCACCCATAAATGTATGCATTTCCTGTGACGAACATGAACGGCATTTTGAAATGAAAAGCTGTCTTGGCATGAGCCGATTTTGGCCACAGTCTCCAATGGAGATTTCTCTCCCTTACTTTCTCCCTCTTTCTCTCGAACTCCCTTTCCACCTAACACCTCTTCTCCATCTTCCCCTCCCCCTCATTCTCCCTCTCTGCTCCCACTTTCTCTAATTCCCAAACATGATTTTACACCTCGACCGCCTCCAAATATTGCGGTATTTGCGTACCTGCCAAACATCTTGGAAAATGGAAAATGGGCAAGAAAATCTGTGAGGAAAAAGGGAGCCTGGAAGAATGGTGGCGAAAGCACACGGAAGTAGGGGATAAGGGTGGTGAGGCCTGAAGAATTGCAAAGAACCATACGGGTCCAGAAAACGTAGCCTTGCGGCGTCCCAAAGCTTTATACATCATTCAACAATGAGCGGTCGCCTTTGTATCTTCTCCTGTGTGTGTGTGTTTGTATGAGTGTGCTTGTGTTTGTGCACCGGATGTCATTTGTATAAGTTTATATGGCGGGATTTTCCAGTGGCTTTTCACCTTTCCCATCCCTCGCCCAGCTGCTTATACGTATGGATATGTGTGGAAAAGTGGAATAAGCGCCGCTTTCACATATTTGTATATAGCTGGCCCCTTTTTCCACACACACACTTTTCCCCCAATTTTCTCGCATTACTTCCTCCTTCCTCCTGCTGCTCCTGCTGCTCCGCTGAAAAGCGTGCTTTAAGTTAGCTCAGGACGCAGGAAGCGCAATTAATGCGTATCGGAGTTAATGACTCCCTGGAAAGAAGGCGATAAATGCGATCGCCAGGGAGTTATTTAAAAGAAAAATTAAAAAAAAAGGAAGGGAAAGCCGAGATGGGGTGGATTATAATACTTAAAAATGTAGGAATATATATTGTATACAAAAATAATATATAAATGAATACATTAACAATATTAAACAAAAAACTAACATGATTTAATCTAATCAATATTTAATTATTATTATTATTATATATTATATTATTATTTATATTTTATATTATTATATTATTATTATTATATTATATTATTATTTTTTAATTATTTATTTGATAAATATTTTTAAAATTAATTAAATAAGAAGAATTAGTGGGATTTAACAATTTTCAATTTTTAATTAAATATTTCTGACTAATTTCCAAAACTTTTAAAATGATTTTAATATTTAGAAATATTATTTTAAGCTACCAAATTCAGAGTTTATTGTATTATTAGTAGTATTTTTATTTCATTTAGTATTTTTATGTATTTTTTTTGAATTTTTTTTTATTGTTTGTATATTTGAATGTATGTATTTCTTAACAGTATATATTTTTTAATGTATTATTGCTCTTTTAAAGAAAATATATAATTTCGGCCGCCTTTTCAAGGCTTATAAAAACCCTTGTGATTTTTTTAGCCCCACCAAATATATATTTTTTAATTCCTTAGGAATTTATTATCTAACGTTTACATAATTTTATTCATATAATAATATTTATTATTAAAGTGAGAAATCTTTTAAATATATTTTATTAAAATGCTGTCTTCAAATTTCAGAGTCTATTGTATTATTTATATATATTTTATTTTTTTGTAATGTATTTACTTTAAAAATTTATTTATTTATTTTAATTCTACAATATTCAGAGTCGGTTATATCATTTATTTATATTTAATTTTTTTATGTATTATAAAGTAAGTATCTCATATTTAATACATGTTTTTCTTAGAAATTCTTTTATTTATATTTTGTATATTTAATTTTCCCTCAGATTCTTGATTTATTTTCCACTAAATCCACTTTCTGTTCATCTCTAGTCTCTGTGAGATAATATTGAATTTGTATTCATATTCCCTTCCATTTACCTTGATTTATATTTCGTATTATTTGTTGGCTGATCGTTGTGAGCCAATATTTGACTTTCTGTAATTTAAATACGAAACTCTCTGGCTGCAGATAATACATATATATATAAAATATATAAAATTATATATATATACAGAGATATATATATGTATTTTTTGCGCCTCCTCTTTTGCCAGCTTTTCATTTCACTCGGTTCCCACTTATCGCATCGCTGCACACACCTTCCAACCCCGAAAAACTTTTCGCCCCGCGCACTTTTCACGCCCCCACTCCTTGGGGGAGCCCCCTCTATCAGCTACCCCTGCCCCTGCCCTTCTATTGACCACAATTATGAGGTGCTTTTAATCATATTACAGCCACCGCTCCGGCAATCTCCTTTGTGGTCCTCCTGTGACTGCCGAGGCGTGTCTCAGTTGGATTATTTTTTACGCCCGTTTTTCTTCGCCCGCTCCTTCGCTCTCTCTCTCCCCCCTAGGTATAGATATTTTTTTGCTGTGCATTATTTTCAGCTAACCTTGACCTTCGGTCGCCCCCCCCCTGAGTGACTGGGCTAGGTGACCTTTTTGAATGAGTCTCCACGGAATAAGCGCGTCCGCCTGGCTGACTATCTGAGCGCCGCCAGAGCTCCGCAGAGCGTTTAGCTCCCGATTGGAGCTGGCAAAGGCAGCGAAGCTTGTATTTACTTTAAATTATAAATTTAGAAAAATTAAGTTCGGTGAAAAGTTTTTTTTTAAATAAATTATACATAAATGTACTAGGAATTAATATTAATCATGAGCATATTTTGTGTTAGTTTTAACTTTTTCTTTTATTTATTTAGTATTTATATATTATTACTACGAATTAATATTAATTATGAGCATATTTTGTATTACTTTTAAATTTAAAGAACTATTTATTTGTATTTATTTATTATTTATATATTATTTTTTATTTTTATTTAATATTTTAATTGTTAGTTATAAAAAAACTCCCTTTTGAATTTTAATATTTTGTGTTAGTTTTAACTTTAATTTAATATTTTTTTATTTAAAATTTTTTTCATATTAATTTAATATTTATATTGTTATTTATTTACTTACTTATTTATTAACGAAACAATTTTTTTTATACGCATTTTTAAATTTCAAAATTTTGTGTTAACTTTAACTTACTTTTTAATTTTATTATTTTTATATATATATATATATTCTATTTTATATATTTATTTAATATTTATTTATTTATTAGAGAAACTATTTTTGATGTTTATTATTGTGTTTGTTTATTTATTTATTATTTGTTTCTATTCTTATTCAACAATTTCTTTAAACATTTATTTAAATAACAATTAAATTTAATTCCCAAGGTTTAAATCTAAAATCTTTAAACCTCTTAAATTTCCAGTTGCCACAAATAACCTTTGAAAATTTGTACAAAATTTGTGGCAGGAAAATAGGTACCATTTTTGGAGGGGGATGAGGGGAACAGGGAATGCTTCTTATCGCTCTTCTATTAGACACGCGCCGCGACCACGCCCTCGACCCCAACTCCTACAGGACTTTCGCATTTTCCAAGCCCCCCTAAAAGACCCCCCTCCCCCTCTCCATTGTTCCCAAAAATGTTTCGTTACACAAAGTTTTTGGAGCCACAGAAGGGCGACAGATTTGAGCATTTATTGTTGTTATTCCGGTTGTCCTCAACTTAAGTGATTCATTTGCGCTTAAGACACAAATGATTTCGTTCAAATTCAGCGCTCAGCGAACTAAGTAAATAAGTCAGCCAAGTCCTTGGTCCTTGCCTTCATTTCTCGTTCTCTCGCTTTTCCGCTTTCCCGCCTCTCCCGCTTTCTCATTTCACGTTTTCGAAAAACCGCAAAATGTAAATGCAAAGTGCGCATAATTTTACGAGACATGGACGGGGCTCTCTCTTGGATTGGGGGACAGGTCTCTTCTGTGCCTAATTGACTGCCATTTCAAGTGGAGTTCTAAGGGGGGTGGGTGTGGAGGAGGGGGTAGAAAACTCGGCCGGTACCGGGTTATTATGCCAGACTTTTCAAAAACTTGTTTTCATCGCTTTTTCCCCGCCTGCTTCCCTCATTTTTATGCACAACATACGCCAGGCGAGAAAGTCGGAGAAATGGAGAGACAGAGAGAGAGAGAGAGAGAGGGAGGAGGAGAGCTTTGAGGGAAAACTGGAGCAGAGGAGCTGAGGAGCTGAGGAGCAGGACAAGGGCCGAGGAGGGTATTATAGTGACAGGCAACTGACACTCGGCGGAATATAATTTACAACGTTGACCAGCGGAAAAGCGCAAGTTTTCCACGCGCACCACAAAACTCTGACGAGTGCACGGCGAAAAAAATATATATTAATATATATTAATTTTATTATTATTGTTTTTTGAAAAAAATGGGTATCAAAATTAAACAAAACAAATGGCCGAAAATTAGATATTGAGTTTTGAATGCAGAAAAGTTCTCCGTGAAAAACCAAGAAGAAAAAACCAAACCAGACCGAAATCGGTTGAGTTTGAGCCAAGTTATGATTAAAAAACCATTAAAAGTCTTAAGAAAAAATGCTGCCCATTTTTTCAAAAAACAATAAGGGGTTACATCATCAAAATTGAAAAAAAAAATGACAAAAAATTACATATTGAGTTTTGAATGCAGAAAAGTTCTAATTGAAAAACCAAGAAGAAAAAACCAAACCAGACCGAAATCGGATGAGTTTGAGCCAAGTTATGGTCAAAAAACCATAAAAGGTCTTAAGTAAAAAATGATACCCATTAAAAAACAACAAAATAAGGGGTTACAACATCAAAATTGAAAAAAAAAATAAACAAAAATTAGATATTGAGTTTTAAATGCAGAAAAGTTCTCCTTGGAAAACCAAGAAGAAAAAACCAAACCAGACCGAAATCGGATGAGTTTGAGCCAAGTTATGATCAAAAAACCATTAAAGATCTTAAGTAAAAAATGTTACCCATTTTTTCAAAAAACAATAATGGGTTACATCATCAAAATTGAAAAAAAAATTGGCAAAAAATTCAAAATTTAGGCTTGAATGCAGAAAATTTCTCCTTCAAAAACCAAGAAGAAAAAACCAAACCAGGCCGAAATCGGTTGAGTTTAAGTCAAGTTATGATTAAAAAACCAACTTAAATTACTTAAACAAAAATAAAAAACTATAAAGATATAGCATACTTTTCGTCGTCATTACAACTTAATTTAAATCTTTAAGTCACCCTTTTATATTCCTTATAAATCCCCCCGTTTTTCTATGATTGTGTTTTTAAAATTTAACTATATAAATGCTTAAAAATTATAGCACTATTACATATAATTAAAAATATAAATAAATACACCTTAAATTAAGTTTTCTACCATTTTTCCCCCGTGTTCCAAGGGGCAGCAATTCAGAATGCGAATCACAAAAGAAAGATTTTCTAATGAGCAAACTCTACCAACTGGCCAACGGGAAAGTTTTGCCCACGCATAAGTGTGAGTGCGTGTGCGTGTGTGTGCGCTGAAAAGCGGGGAAAATTAAGCTCATTATTGTATTTAGTTGAAAACAATCAGAGGTAAAGAAAACTCAGCTCAAAACTCTAAACCAAAAGGCGGCCCCGGAGTAAAGGAAAATGCGTATTTTGTGCGGGGAAAAAGGGGAAAAATGTTAAGGTAAAAGTAAAGGTAAAGGCAACAGGACTGGGGAAAAGCTGGCTATAATTGAGTTAAAGAGCCAAAGGAGAGCGGCAAGGTGGCCGGGCACAAAGTTGTATGCGAGTTATTGAAGCGATAAATACATTAATTAAAGTCAAGTTGCTCATAAATAAATAAAATCTGCTGAAAAGTAAACGGAACGGAGTCAGACAAAAAGTAAAAGGAGAAGCAATATAGAGGGGGGTGTGGGGTGGGGGCAAAAGGACCAAAGGAAACAGCCACAACAACAAGTGAGAGCAAGAGAAAAGAGGTGGCAAAAAGTCAAAGCCAAAACCATTAATGAAAGCGGCGAAAGAAAAGAGAAATGGCGACATTTTGAAAGGGGGCAATCAGGGGGCTGGACTTTTCTTTTCCGATACCCGACGACGATTTCGAAAGGGTATACCCTGGGTATGTATATAATTTGTATATAATTTCTTTAATTGCAACACCTGCAACGAGGGAATTATAGAAGCCAAAGCTGTAGCTATATAAAGGGTACTCAAAAATCAGTGGATGTCATGAAAATAAGCAATATATCGAAGAAATTAATAATAATCGATATACATAGCTAAAGATATCGAAAATCGAGGTATAGAAATTATTATTATTTAACTTTAAAATTTATATAATATAAAAAAAATGAAGAAAATTTGAAGATATCAAAAATTAAATTATTTAAAAAAAAATCAAAGAAAGAAATTTTAAGGATTTCGAAAATTAAGATTGTCGTGTTTTCAAAAATAATGAAGAATTTATTAATAATACATAATAATAATACATAACTGAAGATATTGTTAGTCGAGGTATAAAAATTATTCAAAATTGGCATAATTAAAAAAATCGATGAAGAAAACTTTGAAAATATATCAAAAATTAAATTAATTAAAAAAAAAATCCAACAAGGAAATTTTAAAGATATTGAAAATTAAGATTATTGTATTTTGGAATATGTTAATTTTAGATTTAAAATAAAACATGTCATACGGCATTAAATATATTAAAAATCAAAAAAATAATAAAAAAACATTATATCGGTACAGGCAAATATCGATATTTTAAAGATTTGAAAAAATTTAAACGGAAAATGAACAGAGCTAACCAAAAATTAAGCTTAAAAATAAGCATAACTTCCAATTAATCTTGTTAATTTGTTGAAAATATCGATTTCAAGTTCGAAAATTAAAAACATATTAAATTATCGAAAATATCGACTTCAGTTTTAAAAATTGAAACCCAATAATCAAATTCAAATCAAATAAGAAATAAATTCTTTGTAATTACTTTTTATTCCAGGGTAATAAATGGTTCGGCATGCTAACTTTTTTTCAATTTTCCTCCCTTTTTTTCTTGCTGTCCTTTTTTATTTTTTGTGCGTTTTCTGTGTGAAGTTGAAGTGCGGTCACAGTTGCGGTTAGTGAAATGGCCAAGACGGAGGTAATTGCTCTGCTGAATTGATGAAGAGAAGCTTAATGAAGAAAAGCGAGAAGTCAGCACAAAAAGGCAGCGCGCCCGGGGGGAGTGAGGCAGAAAGCAGGATCAAATGAAAATTGAATTAAAACAACTGTTAAATCAAGTTAATTTATAGTAGAAAAAAAAACGAGAAATAAAATCGAAAAACAATTAAAGAAATACATAGAGACGAAGAGAGAGAGAGAGAGAGAGGAAGTTCGTTTCAGGAAGTTTAGCAAGGACAAAGCTTTATAGTCTTTAAATGCAAAGGACAATAAATATTTATTAAGTATAAAGTATAAAGTAAGCATAAAGATATATATTTATATAATTAGTTGCTAAAAGCTTTCTCCCATAGAAACCCATTTTTATTTAGTATTTTTTCCAACACCCTTTAGCTGCATTTACCAGAACTAAAATTCTAATGAGTCGAGATGCCATTTAAATGGAAAATGAACCCAGAGTGCTAACCCTGGTTAAGCGCTACTAAACAAGAATCATAATAATATATAAACAAATACAAATATATATATATGTAGGAAGGAGTAGAAAAAAAACCATGTTGAGAGCTGCCGCAAGTTGCAACTTGACACCAACTCGCCGCTTAACATCAATTAAAGATCCACAAAACCTAATCTAAGCACTTAACCTATAGCCAGCGGTGATAGTGGGTGTGACACGCCCACATCTCCTCCTTAATCCAGCACTTTTCCCCCCGGTTTCCGCGAAAATCCTTGCAGAGCGCGTGAAAACTTCATCGTCAGGTGGAAAGGCGCCGCCGCCAGGTGAAGGCGAAAGTTTTGCGCCAGGGCGACGACGTGCAGCTCATAAAAAAAAAATATATATATAAAAGGAGTTCACCGGGGTGTGTGGAGTTTTCGCCGGGAACTCCTCTTGAATTCTGCCTCTCGCTGCCGGAGGCTGGTTAACTTTCCTCACGCGCAGGATAATTATGAGAGCGCCTCCGACGTTGCCTATCGCGATGTCTTCTAATAGCGGCGACGACAGCCGAAAACAAAAGCGCTGAAAGACAGCTGTCTCCTCGTGCTCCTGATCCAGGATCCAGGATTCCACTTATTCAACCAGCGTCAGGGATACAGGACACAGTACAGAGGCGAAAAAATATGCATTCTAACAGGGATTATTTACCATGAAATGAAAGCTGATTTGGGGTTGAAAAATAAGAAAGAAGATAGAGGTACATCTAGGGAATCGATATTTTAGCATATCGATAAATCGAAGCATTTTTATCATTTAGGAAATTTGTTTTTAATAAATATAATATTAATTATAGGATAAAACTTTACAAATTTTATTGTTTAATAATCATAAAAAGCATCTGAATGTAGCAATAAATCGATTAATATATCGATAAATCGTTATTTTAACAAGGCAATAAATCGTTACACCATTTTAATTCTTAGAAACAATTTCTAAAATTAACAATTCAATAGACTTTTATTAAATTAAAAAATATCTTTCAGAAATACTACCATTAAAATTGATTTATTATTTTAAATCCGATAATTTTCGATAACAAAATATTTCGATATACCAAACCTTAAAATATTTGTATAATTCTATTGAGAGCGATGCTATCCCTATCTTTTTTTGATTTCCAAGCTGCTAAGAAATCTTTAGCATTATCTTTAACCATTCTTTTTTTTTTCTCAGTGTACCACTAAACTTCAGGACTCTTCACAGGACCCCGTTCTCCATTACGCCGGGAGCTTCGGCCGTATAACAGCCACGTAAATGTAATTAAACCATACATCAACGTGAAATATGTCGACTTCGTCTAGGAGTCGAGCCTCTTCACTCTCGTATGGGATGCATGAGGCAAGAGGTCCTGGAGCCAGGACCTGGGAGAGTGGGGAGTGGCGAGCTCTCAGGGGATGGATTGGAGTCTCTGCCGAACTTCGGCCGGAGTCCTCGGGACTAATTCAATCTCGTCAAAGGGAAAGATATAAAGAAAAGGCCCAAGTCGGTGCAAAAAATAAAGAACTTACTCAGCCTTAATTAATCACGGGGACTTTATTAAAACTTTACAGAAAAAAGCGAAGCAAAGTCGGGCTTTAAACAGGCTTTAAATAGGCTCAAAAAAGTCTAGCAAAACTTTCAAGTTGAAGAGCTAATTTAATCCTTTCATTGTCGCGGCAACGCACAAAGCAATTCTCATCAGGATTTTATTTAATTTAACAAATTATTAGCAGTTTGAAAGGGTTTTAGTTAGTTATTTCTTAAAGGTTTTTCTTAAACTTTTTTTTCCCTTTAAAAGCTGTAAATTGCAAAACAAACCTTAAGCTTTTTCTATAAAAATATCCTTTTCAAATGTAATCCTTAAACATTTCCCTCAACTTTAAAGTATAAATCCAATAGGAAAATGCAATTTAATGCCAGCTTGTCAAATGCCGAAAGGCGTAAATCTCATTTGGGGAATGCCAGGGATTAGTTCCGACGACAGCCAGACAACAGAAGGGTATCCATAGTTCCGCATCATGGACACACGCACAATGGCTGAAGCTCCCTCAGCTCCCCTCCCCGGACACTGGCGGAGCTTAGTGCCTGTCGTGTTGGCCGGAAAGGCAAGGAAAAGGTAATATAAATACACGTAAATATAAAGCAGAATTGTAATTATGTGCTTAACGTGAGCGATGCGATGCCACTGGCAGTCCCCAGTCCCAGTCCCATTTCCAACCCCAAGACCAGAAAAACCACTCGCAGGAAAACTCCTTGACATAAACCCAACCCAGGTGCTGAATATCCATAGCTATGTAAGGGGAAAGGATGAGGAGGGGCAAAGGCAGGTGTAAAAGGGGGCGTTGGCAGTTGGAAAAAGGGGCGGTGGGCTAACATTTGAATGGCATCAAGACAAGTTGGCTCTAATTTAATTCCAGCGATGACTTTTGGCTGTCCTGATGCCGCGATGATGATGATGATGATGAGGATTCCGCGATTATGACCAAGTTGAGGTCCTACTTAATGCCAGACTGCGCACAGCTAAAAATATAACTTAAATATATATAGTACACATATATAGGGATTCTGGGCCTAAAGTTAAGGCATTCTCGAACTTTTAGAGGGTTAAGGCCACCAACTGGAGGCCTTTTCATAAATAATAAACCCAACAGCAGCTACTTTAAGTTAACAACAAACTTGCTAAAAATAGTTTTTCAAGCTTAAAATATTTATTTCATTTTAATTTCTTAAGGCTTTTATTATAAATCATTAATGTATAATTTTTAATAGGTTTGTTAACGTTTTATAAATATTTCCTTATAATTACTGAAGGAATTCATTGTAAAAAAAATTAAATAAATAATTTTTACGGCATAAATTTATATATATTATATTTATATAATATTTGCTCATCTATCATCTATTTCTATTTCTCTACATCTATTTCTCAAGGCTTTCATTGTACATTTAAAATTTTTAAGTCAACCAAAAACTACCCTAAGTTTACCAAAAAAAGTTTAAATAAATAGTTTGTTCTTTTATAATTTCTTAAGGCTTTTATTCTTAATGTTACTTAATTATTTTAATTACCGAAACTCACCTTAAATATGTTGTTGGAAAATAAAAAAATCCCACAGTAGCTTCATAAACTTGATAAACCTTTTTAAACATAGTTTGAAATTAATAAAATCTTTATTTCTGTTCAATTTCCTAATGCTTTTATTATTAAACTTTAATTTAAAATCCCCATTATTTCCTAGAAATTAAATCTGATTGTGTTTAAAATTAAATTGAATATAAATTAAGGGCCTTTCGGGTGAAACTAATTGTAATTCCATTATTAAAATCAATTCCCCAAAAGCCTGCAACTAATATCCTTGCGACTTTGGTGAAAACTTTAAGGACTTTTTTCTTTCCTAACCCCACCCCACTCCCCCGCTGTTGACACCTGCTCGCCGGGTTCACCAATCACCTGTGGTTGAGACCTCTTCTCCTCTTGGGGGCATATTTATTGGCCACGCCGCCTCTGGCAACGAGAGGGGGGGCACAAAAAAAACGCGCTAAAATAATGAGCTACTTAAAAGAAATATGTATGCAGCTGGCAGGGGGGGTGGGCAGGCCCGAGTGCATCGTGAGGCTGAATCCTGGGCCCAAGGAGTCCTGCTAATGCGCATTTGCCTAAAGTCTGTACCTACCTCCCACCCTCTTTCTCTCTAGAGGGGGGGTAGGAAAATAGAGGAAAGGACTATAAATTTCCGGAAAATGGGGAAGGAGGCGCTCGATTGACGGGATTTCTGGCCCAAGGAGTCTAATGATGGCTCTGCGAGAGAAAGAGAACTAAGACAAACTAAAGGAAGACATGAAAATTTTCGATATCCGTGCCTAACGACTGACAGTGTGTGTGTGTGTGTGTGAGAGAGGTGTGTGTGCTGAGGGGGGGGGTGTGAGGTGCGGCAATGAGATTTTAAGAGCTTCCTTCTTCCTTCTAAGCTAAAAATGTTGTTATCGCCATTGGCAGGAAAGGAAGCTCGGCAAAAATACTATATTACAAGGTACATATACATTCTCGATCTATACCTATATATATATAGAGAGAGATGGGTATATATATAGCCCTAACGAGCTATCCGCCAGGGGAAATTGTGAGGCTGGAGGGACTTGGCCCCGATTTGCTGCTTGTCTTGCATTTAATGGCACACGCTTCATTATTTCTAATTGGCAAATTTTCAATCAGCAGGCGAAGACAGCCTTGAAAGGGTGGGGCTTTCAGGGGGGGTTTTTAGGGGGGTTTTCAGGGGTGTTTTTAGGGAGGTTTCAGGGGGTTTCCGATGGGTTTTCTAGGAGGTTTCAGGGGGGTTTTCTGGGAGGTTTCTAGAGAGGTTTTAGGGAGGTTTCCAGGGGGGTTTTCAGGGAGGTTTCTAGGGGGTTTCAGGGAGGTTTCCATGGGGGTTTTCCCTTTGGGAGGCCCTCGCCTATTCCCAGCGCGTAAATTTTGGCCCGGCGCTTGTGACTTAACAACTTCAGAATTCAATTATGCGACACAGAGTGAAATCAACATTATTGATAAGCCGCAAGGACAACGAGAAGAGAAATGGGGCAACTCTGATAGACGGGGAGATGGGCGGCCACAAAAGCAGGACCAAGGACCAGGACCAGGACCAAGATCCGGTAAGTGGAAAGGAAGATACAGCCACCGACAGAGACAGTGGCAGAGGCAGCGAGCAATCAGGCGGCTCCTAGGTTGCCTTCGCCTAGACCAACAAAAGTTTGCCTGTGTCCAGCTGAAAGTCCTTGGACCCCACCCACAACGCCTCCTCTACCTCCTCCTCCCCCGCCTCCTGCTCATCCTTGGCCACGAACCAGGCCAACAAAAGAAAACGTAATGCGCAAATTATCGTAATTATAAATTAAGTCGACGTCGGTTTGCTTGGCGAAAAAAAAAAAAACCAGAGAAGAAGCCAAAGGGAAAGAGTGCTCCAACGCAGTTGAAATGTTGGAAAATGTAATGAAAAATAACCAAGCCACCCACTGGCATTCGAAAATAGATTTCCACTATATATATAGAGAGTGAGATATATATATATATATTCGTATATAACGAGCAGTAATTCCCTGGGCCTGCTGTGCTGGGCGAGGGGGAAGTTTTTGGAACGACCGGAGGTCTTACAAAGTTGCGTCTTCTTGCGCTGTGTAAAGTGGAAAACTTTTTCGCCCAGCGCTATTCCCCAACTCCCCAAACGCTTAAAAAAAAAAAAAACAGAAAAAAACTAGAGACTGATAGAGAGAGAGAGAGAGATGGGGGTAAGTAGGAAGGAGATAGCTAGAGAAACAACTAAAGCTTTACCCCAAAGCTTGTGAAAATTTCACTTATTGTTTGTTAGTCGCCGCCGCCGACGGCTGTAAATGAAGCCATTTTGTGTAACAAAAATAAAAAAATAAAATAAAGCAAGCTAAAGCCGAAGTTTGTATACCCTTTGTAGTTTTTTATGGGATTAATTGGATTTTTAGGAATTTTTTAAATTTGAATAAACGTTAAGGAAAACTAAAAGGAAGTCTAGAAAATATTTATATTAATATAAAAAATAAATATGCATCTTAAAGGGTCTCCTATAAAATATCCCTTTCCTTTTGTAAGGGTATAAAAACCCGAAAAAAGAAAGCAAATAAAGTAAAGGGGCCAATGGCCGTTACACCGTTATGATGCCTGAGCTGAGTTGGCATTATTATTGGGTCGAGAGCTTCCCTAATTGTGGGCCAAGATAGCTGCTCCATAAACCAAAAGCGTTAATTGAGCGCCAACGCCGACGAAAGTCTCAGACAAAACACACACAGAGTCGCAGAGGGGAACGGGGAGAGAGCCTTCAAAAACAATTGAAAATGCCTTAGGAAATGCCTTCCCCTTGGTGGGGTGCAAAAATTTACAACTTTTTGTAGGGAGGCCGCCGGGCGACGGCGGCGGCTATTAAAAATGTTGGCTGAGTTGTCAGTCGTTTGTTTGCTGGTTTAAAACTAAAATTATATTTAACCAACAGAAAAAAAGACAATTATTGCAATAAAACAACGACTTTTAAATGCTCTTTTGAAGCAACAAAAATTTTAAATTTAAACTTAAGCTAAAAATAACTTAAATTTATTTAAAACAACGATTTTTAAATGCTCTTTTGAAGCAACAAAAATTTTAAATTTAAATTTAAGCTAAAAATTATTTCAATTTATTTATTTATTACCCTAAACATTTCTTAATATTTTTTCTACTCAATATTTTATTTTCTTATTTATATTCAAACAATTTCCCTTATTTTCTTGATTAAATAAATATTTTCCCCTAAATTCCAAGCTGCTCTTCAAGTGTTTTTTAACCCATTTACTTAAATATAAATCTTGCAGCTAAAATTATTTATAAAAACCCAATGAATTGACCGTTTTTTCCAAGGATAAATGGCGGGAAATTCCCCAGCCTTTTTTCAACTTCCAAACTATTTCCCAAACTCTCTGCCATAAAGATATATGACACCCCATCGAAGGCAAAGAGAGAAATTTAAAAATAATATATATATATCGTAAAATGCTATATGTGAGATAGCTTTGGCAATTTTCACTCTGGGGGTTATCTACGCCGACCGATCGGTTCGAATGGGATACAGGATACACTTTCCCAGGCCACTTTGCCACTTTGCTGCCTCGCCCTTGGGGTATCATCAGCAGCGGGGGCACATCCCTCCCCCCGCAAAGTTCCCCCTCCCTGGCCTTCCGCCAGCATCCTTCCCCCGGACAGACTGATGGATGTCCCGGCCCGGAGGCATTTTCCTCTGTGCATAAGTAGCTGGGAAATTAACGCCAAGCTGGGGCCAGGCACTGGGGCTAAGACAGCGATTGATGCGTGACAGGGGGGTGGGCTTAAGGGGCAGTGGAGGAACTGCTGGGACAGCGGAAAATTCCAATGAATGGTTATAAATTGAAAATGACTAAATGAAATGAGTAAATATTGACAGATTGACTGAAGTTGGACAAGGTTTGACAGGGCTAATTTGTTGATTTGCTTCAATTTTGGGTTTTTTTTTTTGTCACTTCTCTTATATATATTTTTTTTCTTATCTAATCTATATCTGCACTTCTTCCCCTGTTCATTGTTTGTGTCATTAGCATTTGAGGAGTTTTCCCCCCCGGTATTCGCATTTTCCATGTCCATTCCGTGTCTGTTTTGGTCAGTTTGAGCATCGGACAAAGTTTTTTTTTGTCCTGCTAATGAGCTTAGAGGACCCTGCCCAGTCCTGCTTCGGAACGGAAGTAATTATAATGGCTGCGCGGACATGATTTTTGGCATTCTAATTGAATCAGGCGAGAGAGGAAAAAAAACGTACCTTTTCTGGGTTTCAGCACTTGGCGGGAGGCGGTGGTGAGTGGAAAATAAATGGTTTGCTCTTTTTTTCACATAAAAAAATGTATAAAATACACCGAAGCAGATCCATTAACACAATAATTATGCGAAATACAGCCAATTGATTTTTTAGTTAGTGTCACAAAAAGAAGACAATTATTTACAATAAGATATATATGTTTAATACAAAAACTAAGCCACACTGCGTATACGTAATTTGGGTATTTTTATAACTTAGATTTAAGGTAATGAAAGTTTCTATATTTTTGTATATATAAAATTCCACCTAAATAATAAATAAAAATGGTCCACAGTGCGTATTTGTTATTTTTCATACAAAATCTTAAATTTTTTGCCTGTTCTTTAAGTAGTTTTCGAGTGTGTATGACAATTTTTGTATTATTTATTTAATTTAAGCTCAGAAAAGTAAGAAATAAATACCCTAAAAACAACTCTGATTTAAACTAATGGAAATAAATTGCAAACAATTATTTTTTGAAACAGAAATTCACATAAATAATAATTAAAAGTGGTCCACGGTGCGTATACGTTATTTTTCAAACAATTTTTTTTATTCTTTAACTACTTTTCGAATTTCTATGGCAATTATTTGTTTTATTTAAGCTCAAAAAAGTAAGCAATTAATATAAATATATAGAATATAATTTAAAAGTACCAAACACCATGTCAACATTGCGTATACGCAATTTCAAGTCTAAGTCTATGTAAATGTTATATTTTATTGGAAAAAAATTATAATAAAACAATAAAATAATGAATAGAAATTTAAAAATAAATTAAATAATTAATTAATAAAAAAACATAAATAGGCAAACAATAGAAGCAAGTGTACTTAAAACCAAGAAAACATTGCGTATACGTAATGTTAGGTGTATGTAGATTTTAATTTTACCAAACAAAATATATAAAAAAAGGAATATAAATATATAAAAGAAGAGCAATACTTGCAATTGTTCATTAAAAATCAAACCAACAAGGTGACAAAGCAACCAATTAGCAGAGTGCAACATAAAAAACAAAACAAATAAATATACAAAAAAAAATACCAAAAACAAGCCACTAATAAAGTAAAAACTACATAGAAATATACAAAAAAAAAAAGGAAAAACAAAACACTCCACAAAACTACAGCATTCAAATACAATAAAGGCCAATCCAGTTAACTTTAAATTGGCTCTAAAAACTCTTTAGATAAACCAATTGGACTTTATTCAAGGCCGCCTCTACACGGCACACACAAAACCATTTATTTTTGTAATAACAGACAGTATCAACATTTTCCTTCACTAAAGAATGCAATGAATATGGTGGATATATCGTGTATCTATATGCGAGTATATATGCTAAGAAAATAGATACTCGACAAACACAGAGAGAGAGAGAATGAGGGGACTCGTTAGACATATGCGTCGCGTCTGATCCCCAAGTTTATCTGCGAGCAGCCAACTAGACACTCTATGGCACATTGGCCGTATAATAAATCGAAGTCACGACAAATATAAATAATAAAATGTATTTTATTTTATTTTCATGCCCCAACTTAGCCGGGTCCTCCGTTTTTTTTTTCTTATTTTTTGCATTTCAACGTGCTTTTAGTACATAAATCTCGGGCTTACCCAAACCCAAGGCACACACGCACACGCACACAAAAAATAAAGAGAAAATAAAATAAAAAATAAATAAATAAAATAAAAGTTGAAAGGGGGGAGGAGGCGGATTGCCTCAAACAACAGACACAAGTCCGTGGTTGTAGCTTCTCTCTCTCTCTCTCCTTGTCACTGCTGTATGAATATTGTTTGTGCATATATAATAATAAAATAAATACAAAAAAAAAAGAAACTCAAAAAGCAGAAGGAGAAGGAGAGGCAGAGAGGCAGAGGCAGAGAGAAAGAGAACAAGACAAAACAAAGAGCAAAGAAAGAAGTAACAATAACAAATCCAATATTAGATGGCTATAACAACACAGTGCGTTCAAGTGTACCTTGAGAGGGGGGCAGGGGGGCGCCGGGTAGGGCTATTTCAGGGGGAGGGAGGGGGTGTTGCTCATCCACCCATTCGCTGGTCCTGCCAGCTGCTGCCAAGCGAAGCGCAGAGCAAAGTCTGATGTACACGTTTATGGCTATTTGCGATTTTAGGCCCCTCCCCGAAAAAGCGGCTCAATAAAAGCGAAAGGAGACAAGGCCGAAAACAATGCGATATGCCACTCTAATACACTGGAAAAAATACTAACGAGACACTTACCAATCGGGAACAACAGCAGTTGTAAGTGCCTTTGGTCTATAACTGCAAGAAAAAAATTGAAAATTAGATTGTTATGAGCTAAGTATATATTACTTTACTTAAAAATTCGATTAATTTTATATTACTTTACTTAAAAATTTTGATATTGTTAAAAAAACACTTTAAATTAATTCAAAAATTAAGACAAACTAGTTGTAAAGGCCTTAAACTAATTTAAACAAAAAATTTACAAAAAATAATCATACAATCATAATAATAATTATTAATAATTAATAATTAATTTGTTGCTTTTTTTTAACTTATATATTTAATTGTTAATCTGGCTTTCTGAAGAAAATGTTGTTTAAATAATTAAAAACTAATCAAAACATATTATTAAGGTCCTAAAATAATGTATATACCTCACATTTCAAAATAATATATTCATAAATTCTCGATATATTTTATTTTCCATTTTATACTCTGCATATTTAATTATAAATAAAGCTACAGGTTAGATATCAGCCATACTTGCTAAATTTACTATATAATTATCAGAATTTTACCTTAAAAATTGTGGTATAGTTAAGAAAAAATTCGTAAATTGATTAAAAAATAAACAAAAAATATTCTTGAGGCATTTATAAACAACAAAATATGTATATATAAAAATGCACCTTAAAAAAAAAAACAAACAAAAAAATTACGAAAACTGTTAATAAATATATATATTATTCCATGTTTTTTTATGTATTATATGCTTATTAGCTTTGAGAAAATATTGTTACATTTTTTTTTAATTAAAAAAAATATACAAGTTTTTCTGAAGTGTTAAGTTATTAAAGAAAATCTAAATATTTCTAAAATGTTAAATAAAATTACCATTTAAAAAGTTAGAAAAATACACTTTTTTTCTGAAATATTAAATTATTTAAAAATTAAAAAAGAACAACAAATAATTGTGTTTTTGTTGGAATTAAAATTTTTTTTTTAAATCTAAATTTTTCGGAATTGCTAAATTATTCAAAAACTGAAACAAAAAACATTTCTTAAATGTTGCTAAAATTTGTTTATTTATTTTATATTTTTCCTTTTATGTAAAATTTTCCCAAAAATAAATATTCCTTAAAATATAATCCCATCAACCTCCCTATAATTTCTCTCAGTGTCTAGACAAGAATGGCCTCCCCCCCCATTGAGGCAGGCTTATTTCGAGGTGATTTTAAAGGCATTAGGCATAAGGTCGATTGCCCCAGACTGAAGACTGGATAATCATTGAATGAGGCTACAATTACCTTTCCGACACTTTCCCCAGCAACCCGCACTAAACATTATATATATATAATGTATAATATTTATATATATATATATATAATAATAATAATACTCAAGAGCCATGAAACATAATAGGATCCCTTTTCGCAGCGGCAACTACTTCTTAACGAGTAGGGTTAGCCCCGAGAATACTTAACATTTTCCGCTCTAACACCAGCACCCTAAAAATCTAATTTATATCACGTTAATGAGCTTTAATGTCCAAATTTGTGGAGGGTGCTCTGAACCCCTCAACCCCCCCTCAGACCTCTGAGTTCTGGGAATGTGAAATGTTCAGAAAGAGAGAGAGAGGAAAAAAGTGTCCATTGTGAAAAGTTTGCCCCATGGCTGCTTATCAAACCAAATTTGTGGCAATAAAATGAGACGGCCATGGAATTTGGAAAACTGCGAGCTGTCAAGTGAGGAAAAGGCCAAGGGAAAGCGGGTAAAAACGGGAATACACACACCCATGACTAAGCCAATAACCGAAAGGTTATTTAATATTTGGCTACAGTTGGCAGCGGCTGCTCCTCCTCAAAAGAAAAAGAAAACAACAACAAAAAACAAAACAAAAAAAAACCCTTAACAAACTCCCCCCTCTAAATCCTCCAGCCTTTCCCTATTTTCCACCGGATTTTCCACCTCCCATTACCGTTAGGAAATTTGAGCCAAGTTCGCACTTTTGGCGTCCGCAAAATCTCTCTTCCCGCAAAAACATCAAAGCGCCAAAAGAAGAGGCGCCGCCAAGGATGAGGGCGTGGCCAGACTTTGGCTGTAGTTTATTTTGCTTTTTCCTCTTCTTCCTGATATTTTCCTTTATTTTCCTGCCTTTTTTTCCTCCTCCCCTCCCCCTGAGTTGAGTTGGGTGCTCTTCAGCCATCGACGGGCCTGCGGCCAAATATTAAAACAAATCTAAGCGAAAAACGAAACGAAACGCATTGCAAAGTTGTCAACTCGCTGTGATAACACACACCCTCTCCTACACACCCCTTACCACCCCACCCCCCTGGGAAAATCATCCCCCCCCAACCACCAAACTCGCTGTTGTCAGAGTCCACGGATTTTGTGTTCGCCGACAAAACGAGAAAAAGGCAGAAACATTCGCAAATTTAAATGCAAATTACCAGACAAAACTGATGAGCAGTTGCGACAGGGACAGGGGACAGGGACAGGGACAGGGTGAGGGTGATGGTAAGGGTAACGGTGAGTACAAAAGTATTGACAGTATAGGAAATAATGGCCTTAATAAAGTCAAAACAGGTGCCTGACGCACACGGAAAGGGCAGGAGGGGGGGGGTTGGGCTGAAACGAGCGGAAAAGCGGAAAATCGGCAAATGTTGGGAATAAGCGGCGGCATATGTCGCGTACAAAAGACTAAATCAAAAAGTTTGGTTTGAAATTGGAAAATGTGACGCTAATAGAAGCTAATACACGGTTATAAATTCAATTGTAAATGTAACTTATATACGGATTTAGCCATAAGGCATCAATATTCATATGAAAAAGTCAGAATAAGGCATTTAAATAAAATATGGAGCCTAAAATCGAGGGTGTATATAATATATAGCATATGTAAAGAGATTTTTTTTATCATTTTAAACTATTTACTAATTTAGGTTGGTACAAGTAAGTTAGTTAAATATTTGTTGGGGTTTTAAATAGACTCTAAAAAGTAATATATATATTAAATAATTAATTTTTTAATAGACTCTGTATTTTAATATATATATTAATTAAATTATATATGTATATACATAGTAATTCATTTTATAAATATGCCATAAAAAACCCAGCTATATTCATATATATAAATATTAGCAATGCATACAGACTCTTAAGAAATTAATGGGGAAATTATTTTTTATAGCCAAGTATTTTTATAGTCAAATATTATAAAATATTAAAACGTTTTACAATTATTTAATTTAATAATAAAGTAATATTAAAATGAATAAAATATATTGCTTTTAAAAGCTTAAGATAAGATAATCATTACTGATTTATCTATATTTTTTTTAGGTTTTTGGGATACGTATTCTTAAAATTATAAATTTAAAATAAAATTAATTTTATAAACAAAATATCAAATAATTGAAATATCACAAAGATTTCCTAACTATTTAAAAAATATTTTTATTTATTTATATAGTTTTACAACTCCAATTTTAAGTAAGATCTTTGGGCTTAGACCAATAAAAGGCGGCCACCAGTGCGTATACTTTATTTTTCGTAGAATTTCACCTTTTAAGTTTATAAAATATTTATAAAATATTTTAAAACAATTTAAGCCACCATCTTAAGCCCGATTTTAAGCCCTTATGCCAGTTATGAGTTTTAATACTAACTAAAATTGGTGCACACTGCGTATACGTAATTTATTTTATGTAAATCTAACTTTTGTTGCCTTTTCTTAATTTAAACAAGGTTACAAAGTTCTTAATTATAATTGAAAATTATTTGTATATTTATTCAGAAACCAGAATTAATTTTTAAGTGGAAATAATACCAAAATAAAGAACAGCGCTCAGTGCGTATACGTAATTTATAAATAAATCCAACTGTGATTAGAAACTATTTTCTATAAATTCCGAATTTTTGAAGAAAAAGAAAATATATTCAAAACCCAGATCTCTAACCAGATCTTAAACCCTAATCCAACTTTTTAAGTTTAACTCCCGGACGCACACACACACACACACACACTTTCTCCATTCCCGGGGACAAATCTCTGCGCATTTGGAGCGTTTTCAGTGTGTTTAGAATAGCGATACATGATTACTCCCAGCTCGGTAGTTTTACCACGCCCACAACCGCCTCCAACACAAAGAGAGAGAGGGAAAAAAAAAGAAAAGCGGGGAGAGAAACAAAAAAAAGACACGCACACACACAGAAACCACACACAGGCACAAGGGAAAAGACTTGCTGGCTCGGCACGCACATACGCAATATTTTGATGCGATTTTGTGGCTCGCCAAATGATTTCGCTGATGTTCATTCCGCTGCCCCGCCCCCGCCAAACCGCCTCCATTTGGGGACCTAAAGGCGGGGGCAGAGTGGGGAATGGGTGGGGTTTGGGGACCGAGGCCAAAAGGCCGAATCCTTGGGGGAAGAGTTGGGTGCAGGCAGAGAACAGACGACAGGCAAAGGGATTTGTTGCCATGTGACAACATGACAAAGTTCCACCGGCAGCAGGAGATTTACCGATTTGTGCAATTTTTCTCACAGTGTTTACCCGCCATTACCCCCTTCCCCCCCCCCCCCCCCCCCCCCCTCTCCGCACAGGTAACATTTGCCACGGAAAATCTGCGGTTGCACTCGCACTGAATAGACGCTGAATGAAATAATTTGGAATGCATATTCAGTGCCTACATTTAGTGACTGAAATGTCATATATTTATCCGGATTATTCCCGGACTTCTCGTCGCTCTGACACAAAATTATAATGCTTTCAATTCTTTGGTTACATTTGAGGATAAAGAAACATTATTGTTTCATTGGGAAAATTAAGTATTAAATATTGTATTTTATGGTTTATTAAAGCCATTGGATTAAATAGGAAATTAAAAAAAAATAACTAGAGTTGGTCACATTGCTAAATAAAATAAATTTGAGAGAGAAAGAGAGTGGGAAAAAAAATAGTGAGATCGTGACAGAGAGAGGGAAAGTGACAGAGACAGACTGTCAGAGAGAGAGGAAGAGAGAGATATAGAGAGAACGAGAGATAGAAAGCAAGAGAGTGAGAAAAGAGTGAGAGATCGAGAGAGATATTGAGAGGGAGACAGAGAGAGAGAGAGAGACAAGAAGCCAAAAAAATGAGAGAGTGAAAGAAAGAGAGAGGAAATACCGTGAGAGAGAAAAAAAAAAGGGTGAGAGAGTGAGCGAAAGAATGATAAAAAGGGACATAGAGAGTGGCACAGAGATTAACATAGAGCTTGAGAGAGAGAGAGAGAGATAGAGTGATATGGAGTAAGATAGACTGTGAAAGGGGGACAGCTCTCTCGGGAGAACGAATGTGACCGGCGAGTGTTCATTTAGGGCACATTTAATTCTCTTGAGAGACTAAATGGAAAGAGTGGCCGATGCAACAGCTATAAAAATACATAAATAATAAACAAAAAAAAAATTAATGTGCATTAAAAATTTTTGACTAAGATATTATTTTACTAAAAACAAACTTAAAATATACTCATGCTTATATTGAAGCAAAAACAAAACCCAAAAGCAAATAGCAGGAAAAAAACAGAAACCTAATGAGTGAAAAATATTTTGTTGACCCAATAATTTCCATTAATTCTACAGGAAGACCCACAAAAACGAGGCCTTGAGCATAATTACCAAAAAAAAACTCAGTGTGTTGTTTGACCTTTACAATTTATGTTTTATATTTATTTTATTTTTTACTTTATTTTTTTTTTTTTTATATATGCTCAAAGCAAAAGGAGAGCACGAGCACGGCCAATCATTCAAAAGCAACGACTTCCAAATGAGCTATTTTAGCATTATGAATGCGACCGAGTGTAACTCCTTTATTTGTTTAGTACTCATAAATACGGGGTTTCATTCATTTCCAAGGGCCCTGGCCCTGGCCCAGCACTGAATAAACAGAGAACGTTCCGCAGCCAAAGACAATTTCTGGATGCCATAGTGGGCCATAACTCAGGCAACTGAATCAGCACTTGACTCCGGGACTAAGGACTACGGACTACGGACTACGGACTCCTGACTTTGTCTGTTTATACGTTGCTGTCCTGTCCTGTCCTGTCCCCTGTTCAGTATCTGTCCCTACTCAAAATTCACAAAAATTTATGCACTCCTCGGTGTCGCCCTCGCTCATATTATATGGCCTGTATATGTATATATATATATATATATATCTGGGTGTTTGTATATATATATGAGCGTTATTACATTTGAGACCGAGTGCTACGTTCTGCTCTGCTCTGCGCGTTGACCATATCGCCAACTGTGCCATTTCATACACAAAAAAAAATTAATAGGTAACTTGATAAAAAAAAAATTAAATTCAAATAAATAAAGTGTTAATATATTTTTTTATAATTTTTCGTTTATTTAATAATTCATTTTATTCTATAATATTTTATACTTATATATTTATACCAACAGTTTCATTAACAAGTCCAAATAAATACCTTTTATTTAGTTACATGGTCACACTGCATGGTTCTTTTGACTTCTCTGTTAAGACTGGTCACACTGCCATACAGTCTAGCTTTATTTCTTTGGTTGGTCACACTGCCTATACGATTTATGTATTTATAAAAATTTACTGTTTGTACAACTCAATTTCCCATATAAACTAATTAATATTTATTTACAAAATATAAAGAAATATACTGAAAAATGTGTATCCTTTACGTAGTATTCATTGCTAATTTGTTATATAATATTTAATCAATTTTTTTTATTTTTTTTTATATAATTTTTGTCTCTCTGTAGGCATTCCGTTTCCCATTCCCATTCCCAGTTGCCATATTCCCAACTAACCAAGCGACAAACTTCATGACAGCGGTGAGAGAACCTTTTCACCCCACTCTACCCCACTCTACTCCCCTCTTTCCCCTTTGCCTTGGCCAGCTATTTATTTATGTGGGCGATGCCGGGGAAAATTTGCTAAAAATCGTGCGAGACACTGCGTTGAAATAAAAATGAAATTTATTATTTATTTATTTCGTTATCACTTTGTATGCGACGCAAAACCGCACAGTCCTCCCCACGGTTATTTCTGTTGCTTTTTCTATATATTTTTGCCACATTCATGGACTAAGCCACAATGGGACTTGGGCCACAAAGTGACAGGAAAGCCGAGGCAGAGAACCAAAACCAAACCCAGAACCGAACCAATTGCCGCCCACGAAGGAAATAAAAGTAATAGTTCGCTGGCTTAAACCGAAACCGAAACCAAAAACCCAGACTCATTCCCATTTCCCCCTTTTTTTTTTTTTTGCTTTCCTGGGAACACACACGCATTTGCGATTAGAAAAAGGATACACGTAATTTTTTGTCAGACGTCCCTTTTTACGAGCTTTCGGCCAGGGCCATAATAAAGGACCAGCAAGTTGGCAAGGTGGCAAGGTGACAAGTTAGCGCGGTTATTATTATGCCAAAACGCCCACCAAAACGACCCGTGTGGCCACACCTACTTTGCCTCCCCGAAAAACCGAAGCCCAAACTCCAGAAAAAAGGAAAAAAAAAATAAAGGAGGATAAAAAGCAGAGCACCTTCCACCCCGGCGACAAGCGCATTTACAATGGATTTGTTTTTGAATTGGAATTGGTTTCGCTTTCGGGTATTTTTCGGTATGCCATATTGGATATTTCGAGTTGGATTTTTCTCAGCATTTTTGGCGTTGCTTGCACTTGCCAAAAATATGGGTTTCTTAGGGGAATATTTGATTATCTCAAAATTATTACAAAATAATTATGCTAATCATTTGTTTTTAAAGAAATAAAACCTGAAATAAAGATAAAACTAAAAAGCAGTGTGACCAATCAATATATTAAAGCAAATTAAATATGCAGTGTGACCAGGCATTTATTTAAAAATCTAAATAAGCTTTCCTTGTTTTTTTTAACAGAAAACTTATGATAATAAAATTACTAATTAAATAAACTACTTAGGAAGATTTTTCTTGGTTATTTAAACAAAAAACTATTATTCATTTAAAGAACCCTAATTATTTTCCAAGTGCACTCCCTCATGCGTTACTCGGTTTTGCCTTTGGGTCGCATTGATGGCGTTTTTAATGGCTTTGTCGTTGTGGCACTTGGACGGCTGGGGGTCACCGGGTTGAGGATGGGGCCGTGGCTCTACGGGTCAAATGCGATGCTAAGGAGCACCACTAGGCAGACAATGGCACATACACAAAAAAAAAGCAAGAAAAAAAGCAAAAAAAGCTGAAAAAAAACCTGGGGATAAATCAATGTTTGGTTATTATCGATAACGATTATTGGGGTCACAACGAGGGCAATTACTTGACTCAAAAAAAGGGACTTCTCTGAACTGCTGATGGGGTTGGGTCGCCCATACTTATTATCTAAGGTTGAGTCACTTGTGATATCTATTGTTATTATTATTATTATCGTATTAGATAGTTACTTCAATCGTTGCCAAAGTCCAACTACTAACGATAAATTCTTGAAAGATTTTCGCTTTATCTTTCGATAAATATGCATATTGCAAAGTTCGTAATCAAGTGCAAATACTTTGACAATCACATTGTTAGTCACGCACTCCCCACTAACCCTGCACTTCGACCCCGGCAAACAGTTTTTCCATTTTCCAACTCCCCTGCATACCGCCCACCCTTTAGCCGCTTTAGCGTTGTGTCCAAAACTATTTGAGCGTCAAAAGTTTGCCTCAAATTACCGTCGCGCTACATAATTCAGGCAAACTTTGCCCGCCGCTCAACTGGGGCCCTGGGATGCAGATGCAGATGCAGTTTCAGATGCCAAAGCCAAATGGTGCAGCTGAAGATGAAGCTGGAGCTCATGTAGGCACTTGGAAAAATCCCGAAAAATATTCATACATGTTTTTTTTTATTTTATTTCATATGTTTTATAAAGAAAAAAATTATGTCAATATTCAGTGAACTCTTTAATATATTCATGGAAAGCTGACCTACGAAAACAATGTCTAAAAAATTATAGTTTTTTGCTGAGAGTTTGTAATGAAATTTCTGGTGTTTTCTAGAATAACAAATCACCTTTTGTTTTAACAAAAAAAATGTATAAAAAACAAACCTATAGAAATATTTATTTTGTTAAATGGAAAAATTGTTCAGTAGAAAAACTATTGCAATGAAAATGTAAGGGACTTGCAATTAATTTGCATTTAATTTTATTAAAAATTTATCTTAATATATAATTTATTCATTAGAATGTATTTAATTGTATATATATTAAAAATATTTCTTTAAACTATATAATTTAGGTATTTCTTTATATTTTATAATTTGTTTATTCATATCAAATTTTTTTAAAAATATTTCCTAAACTTATTAATTTATATTTTAATAGATGCATTTTTGATGGTTATTCTTTTTTACTTAATTTAAGATATTTTTATTTATTACTAAAAATTTATTTATTTGTCTATTTCTTCAAATTATTTCATTTAGTTATTAATTTATGTGTTATAATTTATTTGTTTATATATAAATTATTATTAATATTATTATCTACTTTATTTATTTATATTTTTATTATTTATCATTCATTTAATTTTGTACAACATTTCTTTATTTATTTTAAAGCATTTAACTGCCTATTTTTCTTCCATAAAAGTTTGTAAAAACTTTCAAAACTTTTTGAACGATTTTAAATTACTAACGAAAATGTCCAAAAGTATGCAGTGATATTTTTACTGTCCAAACTGCTAAATAAATATATTTTAAACTTAATTTAAGACATTCTAGGTATTTAAAACATGTATTTATCCCCCCTTAAGGCAAAAAAACCGATTTTAAAACGTAAAAAATAGTATTGCCTACTCCTAGGCTTCTTTTTTAATGAGTTTCCCAAAAAAATTCAAGATCTATAAAAATTTCTTGCCGTGTTAACTTTAGAGTTAAATTCGACGATTGCTGATTAGCGCGACAGGCCGCCAGTTGAGTTGGTTTTTGGTCCCAGTTCAGCCTCAGTTCCAGTTCAGTTTGCTCAGTTTGTCAGGCAAACTGACACTCGCGCCCGAGTCCTCTCCCTTGGAAAGTTTTCAATAAGCTAAACACTTCAAGCTGCCAGACGGGCAGACAAATAGACAAATGGAAAGACACAGGACGAGGGCTAAGGACTGCGGAGACGCTAATGAATTCGAGCGTCGCGCATATATTTTTTTTATTTTTTTTTTTTAAATTTTATTAATTGGAATTAAACAAGTTTACTGCTACCTATGTGGCAGCTTTACCAGGTTTTACATGAAATTCTACAGCATAGGTATACAAATATATACATTTCTTTACAAATTAATCTACTCTAACGATATTTAATGGATTTGTTCCTTGACAAAATATTTATAATAATCTCGATGGGAGATCATGTGGGTGGAATCTTTTCAGCCTTCTTTTTCTCGGGGGATGGATAAGCCTTCTCGCCAAGGTGTTGGGGTGGGAACCGAGTCGCCGCATATAACTTTCCGCATGGGTCCTTAATACATCGCCTATCTTTGGAATATTAAGATCCCTTTCTATGTCTCTGGTTCTCATGTACCAGGGGGAGTTACATAGGGATCTAACGACCTTACTTTGAGCAACTCTTATTTTGTTCAGGTTAGTTCTGGCCGTAATTCCGTATACTTGCAACGCATACTTCCAAATGGGGGTCAGGATGGACTTATACAGGCGAACTTTATTTGCCAATGAGAGTTTGTTTCTCGGCGAAAAGAGCCACGACATTTTTGCAGCCTTTGAAAGTACTGTTTGCTTGATCATCGTCGTATGCCTTTGGAACGTTAGTCCTCTGTCCAAAATCACCCCGAGGTATTTGTAGAAGGTCTCGTGTCGAAGTG
>VNJU01003946.1:0-14184 GCA_008042675.1 Drosophila seguyi | reverse complement strand
GGAGACTAGCTCGAAATAGGCGGATCAGGGGGAGTGCGATTGAGTGCAGTCCCCGCTGCAACAAGCATGGATAAATTCCATCTGGTCCGGGTGATATATATGGGCTGAAACTGTGTAATGCCCATTGAACGCTATTCTGATGAAACAGTCTATAGGGCATGTTTCCAATACGTTCTGAGCGGTGGGGGGTTCCCCTCCCTCAGCCCCATTGGAGTCTGCCACTATAGTCACTCCCCGGTGTGGGCACTCTTCAGTTCCAGAGAGGTAGGTTGGTGCCTTACTCTCTGGGATGGGTTGCTCCACAGCCACGCTCCCAGGAAAGTGAGTAGCCAGGAGTAGGCTGCTCGTTTCCTTTGGGTTATTAGTGTACGTTCCATCCGGCTTTTTCAGCGTGCAGATGCCATTTGAGTGGTCCTTGGAGAGGGCTTTTGTAGCCTGACAGCTTCCGGGAGAGATGAAATCTGCCCGCAGTAGAGCGTTAAAGCCGACTTGTAGGAGTCCCATGTGGCCCTCCCACTCTTCGCTTTGTTGAAGAGCCTCCGCGCAGTCTTTTTGAGATCTTCGAGGTTTTTGTTCCACCAGGGAACAGCCCTTCTGATCTTGCGAACCTTTTGCTCGCAGGTGGCGTGATATGCCGATTCAACGTTACTATGAAGCACAGTAGCTTCATGCTCTAACTCGTCTACGGATGTTATCGGACGGGTTGAGCAGTCTCTGGATTGCTCAAGTTCGAAACAGAAGAGATCCCAGTTGGTCTTTCTGGGATTTCTAGTAACCAGGCTACATTGTGTTGGTGATCCGACATAGTGATCTCACTCGCAACGTGCCAGTTTGAGACAACGGACAGCATGTTCATACTGCAGAGAGTTAGGTCAAGGACTTCCTCTCTAATTGCATTAATAAATGTAGGCTCGCTGCCCTGGTTTAGTTAAGTTATTACTAATATTATATTCAAAAAGGCACTCACTCCTTTTGTTGATGTTGCTGCTCCCCCAGACCGTGTGATGTGCATTGTCATCGCAGGCGACTATCCATCTGAGCTGGTTCTTCTGGCAGTGCTCAACCAGGGCACGAGTAGCCGCCGTAGGCACGTTCTCCGAGTCGCCGGGCAGATAGGCGAAGGCCAGCACTGCCTCCTGCTCGCCATGGGCAGTGGGTATTTTAGCCCAGACCGCCACCAGGTCCTCAGTTATGAACTGTGAAAGGGGAACAAATGTTAAATTTTTGTTAAGTAACAACGCCGCTCTAGGGCGAGGTTGGTCGTTTGCATAGACCAACTTACCAGATGGGGTGCTTAGCCCCAGGATACGACCAGCATTTATCCACGGCTCCTGGATAAATGTTATGTCCATTGTAGCGAACCTCTCGAAAAGGACGTCGGATGCGGCCTTTGCGTGATGGAGGTTCGCTTGGAGACATCGGAGGTGTCTCCTGGTGTTGAGAGGAGTGGGGGGAGGGGGACCGGACATTAGTCCGCCCTCTTGCGGCACTTGGCCGCCATCTTCCGGCCACGATTTGTGCCTAGAAGGGCCTCTTCCTCCTGTGGGCGCCTTGCACTCTTTGTTACGCGCCCGGTGGCTCGTGTGGTGCGCCCGGTTCCGCGCGTTATGCGTCCAAAGAGAGGAGGGCGCAGGGTCTTCCACAGTGCTGCGGGATTCTGGGTCACAACGGTGCCCTTTTGGTGTCTCTGCAGCCATATCAGGAGCACTGGCCGTTGAGCAGGTGGGCTTCTCCGCTGCGAGAGCGGGAGCCACTGCCTGTGCCTTATTTTGCGCGCCGGCCTTTGACTTGAGCGTAGCCGTGCCCCACGCAAAGTTGAGCTGGTGGTCCAGCGCTTTCAGTCGGTTTGCCGACACAGGGTCAAGCGCAACTGTCAAAACGGCCGTGTTCTGCCTCATTTCGCGGTGAAAGACTCGCCAGTCTCCCATGCGCAGGCCGCTGTTTTGGCCTTCAATGAGGTTGAGAACCTCAGCAGTCTTCATGTCCGCGCTTGGAAGCGGAAAGTAGCCGATGAAGACAGCGGCACGTGGAGCCTCTGCTTCAGGAACTACCTTAATGCGGGCGTCCTTCCACAGCCGGAGCTTTGGTACCTCTGTTCTTAGCCACTCGGCTGTCTCCGCGTTTCCGCATGTGATCGCCATTCAGCCCGGACGAAAGGTGCAGCCGGAGAACAGAGGCTTCACAGAGCCGTGTCTCAGAGCCATCACCCTCGTCAGGATGGCGGACTGGATCGTCGAGAGCTGCTCTGTCGTGAGCAGACTGCTAGGATAATCGGCCAAGAGTATTGCCATCTTCACCGAACTGGCAACATCCCTTTAAGAGGCCATGACACCGACTTGGGGTGTCTGCTCCTGTATTGCCTGCCCAGCCGCAGTTGCGGCTGCGGAGTCTGCTGGAGCCTCCGTGGCAGGCAGTACGCCTGCAGGTTCCCTCGTCTGGGCACTAGGTGCCACGGTTCTAGTCATGGCCTTCTTTGACGACAGGCTCGTATTGGCCGATCTTATTCGCTTGGTGGTCGCGCCAATCTTGCTGGGACCTGCCCTGTGAGGGTCCATAGGCTTCTGGGCGAGCCTTTTGGCCTCCTCCAAGGGCATGCCGTTCGCAAGGTGTCTGCGCAACCTTCTCCTTGCGGCGCCCGATAGAGCAATCCGGTAGGCTTATCTACCTTGGGAGAGGCGAGATCGATGTGGGGCTGCTAGAGCACCCTGTTTCATTTTCGTTAATGTTGGTATCCATATATTGGCCTTATGAGTAATGAGGAAAGGAGTATCCCCCGGGGCAGAGCCTCATACCCCGGATCGGGCGCTTGTACGACCGGAGATGCCAGGTATCCGGAAGCCACCGTTAAAAGACACACTAACGTAGTGCCATTCATCACAGGGGCACGGTACGGTAACACCGGTGATTACGGGTTTATTCGAGCAGGGGCACCTCGAGCAGGATGTGGTTCTTCACCACGTATGGTCGGTCTTTGGTAGTCGGCATGTGACTGCCAACTCCCACTGGCTGAGTCAGATCGGCGCGGCGACGGGTGCGCACGCTTCCTTAACAGAACCTTAGCCCCCTAGACAACCTCATACTGTGGCCAGAAATTGCTAGAGCATATATTGTTAAAGAGTTCTTTAGGGATATAGTATAAGAAAATGTAAAACTGTTCACCTTTATTTTGTTATTTTCAGTTCCAGTTTTGCCTTGGATAATGGCAATTACAGCTTCCGATGTCTGAGAAGGGGAGAGCCGCGAAACAAAAATCTGTTTCGTAGGTGGGACAGGTATAAGGGCTTTTTCGATACGGAGTGAATGGCTGCATTGCCAATATCGCAGGTAAATCAACGGGCCTCTGAGGGTTCAATATTTGATACCCCCAGGTGACAAAACGGAAATCACCGGAAGCACGGTACCTCCAGCGTCACATTCGGGTACCGAATCTTTTCTGTCACTCGACCACAGAACCCTTGGATTCAGTCCTAAGGTCTGTGGCTGAGCCGAGGGAGGCTGCTGTTGGGAGCCCGCAGCGGGGTGTTGGGATCCTACTGTATGTTGCAGACTCGTTTAATATCTTTAGGCTATTAAATTGAGTGTCCAGCGCCAAGAACATATCTTGAGTTTTACAAAAACTCAATAATACGTATTTAAACCCGTCTTTGGTTTGCCGCATAAAAGACATAATTTCTCTTTCCACCTCGCGACAGGCCTCACAGCAGTAACGCAGACCGATGTTTTTTCTTACATCGTTTACTGTACGGGCAACAACACCAATGCACTTTGCATGCACCATGTTGTCACACAACCAGCAGCAGACGGCAAGATAATTAGCGGTAATGCCGTTATTACAGGTTTTTACAACGCAGACAACGGACATTATAAAGACTTACCACTGTACCTTTACCAACTTCGATGACGAGATGACGGCTGCCGAGTTCAATAGGCGTGGTCGGTGACTGACGGAGCCACGGTTAATGTGGCAAAGCTGGATGTAGGCCGAGTCTACATCAAGTGGTTCTCATTTAGGTGCCGGTCCCAGGTGCGCACGTACTCACGCCACGATGCGTCGGCTTCGACCACAAGGTAGGGGAATGCCGACAAAAGGCCAACGTTTGCCGCCAGTGCGGGCAACAAGGCCACACCGCGGCAAAGTGCCAGAACCCGGTGGACTGCCGGAACTGCCAGCACAGAGGGCAACCCTCCGGGCATCACATGCCCTCGGGTGCGTGCCCTATAGACGGTGCGGTGTTAGCGAGGGTGCAAGATAGACATTAATGTTTAGTTTCACCCAAGCGAACTGTGGTCGAGGCCGAGAAGCGACCATAGAGCTCGGTGTCCGACTCAGGAGATCGACCGACTCAGGAGATGTGCTGCCTGAAGGTATTCACGGACCGGCGAGGGAAGGCAGCCATCCTAGTGGACCAACAGGATGCCATCTGCATGCCAGTGGAGACCCTTACTGCTTCAACGCTTCCAGCCGTATTGCCTGCTGAGTGCATACGCGGATGATCTGCTTCTTCTCGTCGAGGAAAATTCCCGAGCCGTGCTGGAGCAAAAAGGAGCGCAACTTATGTCCATCGTTGAAACGTGGGGAGCGGAAATTGGCGTTGCCGTTTCAACCAGCAAGACGGTGATAATGCTGCTTAAGGGTACCTTGAGACGTGCGCCGACGGTACGGTTTGCTGGAGCAAACCTGCCGTATGTCCGTAGCTGTCGGTACCTTTACGGTCAGCGAAGGAATAAAATTCCTCGCGCACATAGCTTCGCTTCGCCAGCGAATGACCGGAGTCGTTGGAGCATTGGCGCGGGTGCTTCGAGCTGACTGGGGTTTTAGTCCTCGGGCCAGGCGGACCATATATGCCGGACTCATGGCACCTTGTGTGCTGTTTGGTGCCTCTGTATGACACCGCCGAACAAGTAGCTGCGAAGAGGCGACTTGCCTCCTGCCAGAGGATGATCCTGATTGGGTGCCCCTCGGTATATATCGTTTCGTCCCAGATGTCACTCTCATCTATCGGGATCCTAATTTTCGGTTCTCGATGATGGCGTCTTTCCTGCTCACATGGCTTGGGTCGTTCAATGCATTTCTGCATGGGAGAGCCCTAAGCGATACCACTGCTTGCGCATGTGGCGATCCATACGAGGATTGGATGCACGTGTTGTGCGCTTGCCTCCTGTATGCGGATTTGCGAGACCTCGATAGACTTGGTGTGCAGCGCGTTGACGAAGACTGGACGTTTGAAGAAATCCTGGAGGATGGAGAGGGGGCTAGTTGAGTTCGGGGAGGAAGCGTTCCGTAGGAGGAGGGGCGTTTAGGCCAACACTTATGCCGTGTGGTTAGCGGCGAAGAATACTGCCACAGTTTGCCGCTGCTTATCGTAGGAGGCGACTAATACGGCACAGGGCTGCTCGCCCTGGCTTGTCGGAGCAAAAGGGGTGAGGCCGACCACGGGTTGGGCAGTTTTCCAAGGCTGCCCATTGAGGTCGGCCCCCTAGTGGGAATCGTAGTGGCTGTGGTTATCCCAAAATCGCGGGAGATCCGCTAGGATCGACGTGAGGTTGCGGTCTCAACCTGGCGCTGTGACCTACAGATCAGCAGAGATTTTTGATAAGTCTCGACCCCTCACAAAGGGGAAGCAAGTGTCCGACAAACGTGCGCTCAAATTTGTACCGGGATGGTCGCTACGTACATAGCTATGGTTTCTACACCGGGGCGGTTGGCTGGCGCTCAATCCAGGCTATCGCATTATGTGGCCAATGCTGGCCACATTGAAGGGCTGTGGTTGTACTCCCTTGGCTGCGGAAGATGCCACATAAAACAAGTAGGAAGAGATCCGAGTCTCACTGTACCTTTACGTATGAAGAGATAAGAATGTGCAGCTGCACCAAGAAAGCGGGAGAGTGAGAGAGCGGGTGAGCGGGTAAGCGGGTAAGCAATGAGCATGGGAGCAAGCTAAACGGAGAAGGTACAAAGAATGCAAAAGCAAACACTGGCAGAACAACTAAAATGTGAAATTAATAAAAATTAAAAACACAAAACAGAATTGCTGCATGTACACGAAGTGAACGGTAACTCTATTATTAACAAAATCTCCAGCTCAAGAAAAAAATACGTCCGTTCACTTGCAAGAGAGAAAGCTATGTTCCCAAAATTTTTCGCTTGCAACATTTATCGCTCTCAACATATAATTTATGTCAGTTCCCGAGAAAACGAAAAAGTCGGAACATTTTTCTTCTTCTACTACTTATTGCAGGAGTATTCAAACTTTGGCATGCCGAAGTTAGCTTCCTTTCTTGTTTTTTTAAAAATGTATTATAATATGAATGGAGAAAGAGTAAGCTGTCAACTGTTTTAGGTCAAAATAAATATTTATTTTCTTTATAATAACATTGCCAGCTAAACAAAAAACCCTCTCGGCCGCAAAATTTGTTATAAATGTGTGTTTTTTTTGCCTTGCTCACCAGTGTGTGGGTGGCAACGGGCACATATTTTATTAAGTGTGCGTCAGGTGACAAAAAGTGCAGTTCTCTGAAGTTATTTTACCCCCGGGTCCCGTCATGAGCTTTAGAAAGCTCGGTTGCTCTTGCGCTCCCGTATGTCGGTCCTCCGCGCACAGTTCAATGCTCGCCCGCTCCCTGCTCTTCAGCACTCTTCCGCTGCTCCTCGGCCCCTTTCATAGACACGTGTGTAACGCGTAAGTTCGTCTGCTTTGGAAGGATCTGATCTGCTGGTGCACGCTGTTTATCTCCGGCTCTAGATCGTCCGCTTTGGGGGTGGTGGTCTTGCTTACCTTGACACGGACTACACATTATTACTCACAAGACAAGAAATTGAGCGTGCTGCAACAAAATAGAAGCTAAAACTAAGACGGAAGATATGATAAGCAAATTCATTGATGAAAAGAAAATAAGTTAAAAAAAGAACGGAAATCTAGAGACAAGACAGAATAACCGAGAAAAAGAAAATTTTTCCGCGGAGACACTGATGTTGTTGTGGCAATGGTGATCCCTTCTAATCCTTACGACCGTGGAGTCAATATTCGAGTCGGTAAAAACTCCGGGGTTTCAGTAGATAATAAGATTAAATTTAAATGTAATGATTAAGACTAACCTTACGTTAAAATTCATTATTTTGGAATAAATTTGGAAAAAGATTATATCTATATAATCTTAACAATAGGTATAGAGTTTGAAAGTAATAATTTTCATTGTAGAGGTATACTTTAGTTAGCTTTAATTTTTTCATGTCGTTCTACTTCATAAATTCTAATAATCAAAGTTTAATTTTAAGTATCGCGATAATTCAGGTTTTTAGTATAGGGTAGAATAAATTAAATTTCTTCAGGTTTTTGTTGGAATATTCAAAGACAAAACAAAAATGTTTTATTTATAACTAACCCTCACTCATTGCCATCGGGCAAAGATCGATCTCCATCGAGTCGGCTGAAAAATATTTCTGGTTCTTGGGCTAAACAAAAGCGATAACGAGACATTTTTCGTTTACCCTATCCTGCACATTGAGAAAGCAAAATTCTCAAATATATAGAAATATTTCAATGACAGATCTTCTCATTATTTTTGGCATCTAGTTTCAGCAAAAGTTCAGAAGTTTAAAATTTAGAGAAGGCTTACGTAAGATTTACGTAATGCCATGTAGGTTAACTCCATTTGGAGAAAACAGTAGTAAGGTACAGCCTGTACGTTTTAAATTTAGTTAAATTCGCACATTTAATCTTAATTTTATTGCGCATGCAGAACTGTCGGACGACGGATGTTGCCTATGGACACTGATTGGGACTACACTATGATTAATTTCGCTGCCGAATATAGGTTAACCTGCAAGGGCATAGAGCTCATGCCAGGGTCAAAACATTTATACCGCCTATCACTGCCAAACTCTCAACAAAAATTTCTCCGCAACTGCATACCCGGCCACTGAATAATGTTGCACACCCGCGCTGGTGGCCGATTTAACTGAATTAGAAGTTATTTATCCATCCTCCTTTCCGCTTTCTAGCCCGTCATGCCCCGCTTAGGGGATGTTCCTCGGAACCGAAACTCGAATACTGCTTGCTGTGTTCAATCTGTCGATTTTAAAATTTACCACAATAAGCAACCAATAACCGGTACGCTCTCTCAAAAAAAAATATTTACCCGCTGAATTCAGTTCCGAAGAAAATAAAATAGTCTCCCAAGTCTAACTTCTCGCACTTGGGTACTGGCAGACGCAAGACAATCACCTTGCTATTTTTTCCGACTCTGGCTTCCGTAACCTGGGCCAACAAAAAGGTTACGCACTGTACATAGACACAGGCAGATTTTATTTTCTTACTTAAATTATTTGAACTCCGTCCTATCCCTTTACAAAGATCGTGTCCACGTGGTCAGCACTTATCAAATATAATTTGGCTGCGGGAGGCAACTCCACTACTTGTGCACTGCCCCGGATCTCGATTTAAAAAAAATTTAGTGCGGAAACGGATGAACGAATTAGGTTCAGGCTCAGCCGTACCAAATATGTCCTAACAAGAGTCTTCCAGATCTTCCCTGGCGCAGCTATGGGCTATTTGTTATATTTGCCCTAAATTCTGTTCTAGCAAAAATACAATAAAAAAATGCAGCTCACTAATGTTTTGCACATGCATTAAAAGCTCGGCTTTAAGCTGGCGAAAAAAGGTTGCCTGCATGTAGGCTAAGATACCTTTATGTCATTCCATACGCCTCAAAGCTTGGCTTATAGATCTTACAATCAGTAGCATGCTTCTTGGCTAAAATTTATTTCGCGGCTCTTCTGTCGCCACCACAAAAGCCCCACGGTAACATCTGGCTAGGATATTGTAAGATCGCCACGATACCATGTATTTTGAATAAAATATATTATATATTACATATTTATATTTGATTTATTTGTATTTATGCATAACACTGAGTACAGTGTGCATGTGAACATACTACATCTCCCTCCTTTTGAAAAATAACGTAATATAATGGAATTATTTTCTATTTATTAAAAAAAAATATATTTTTGTTAAAATTGAGTTTTTAATGCATGTTTTTTTGTTTGTGGTTTAAATTAAAAAGTTGGTTTTTCATATTTATTATTCTTATGGTTAATGGTTTGTGGCTGTCAAACCCTACAAAATATATTATATATATTATAACTTATCTTTATGGATTATTTGTTTATATTTTTATTTTTCTACAATTGTAATATTATTAGTATCTCCTATATTTGAAACTAAATATGGTCCTAAATAATTATTGTCAAGCTTATTACCTGTCTCCTACCTAAGTAATACATATTCTCCTAGTTTTAAATCAAAATGATTAATATCTCTTTCATATTTTAGATTTCTTTTGCCTTTCCTAACTCATTTCTAGCTCGTTTATAAGCTGTTTTTAATCTTAGCTTAACGGCTTTCAAATAGTCATACATGTTATAAATTAGATATATTTTGTCTATCTTGTTAAAGTCTGTAAACTGTCTTGCTAATCTTCAAAATACTAGTTCATATGGACAATATTCGTGAGCTACTGATGGTGTTGTGTTGTTGTTGTGTTGTGCTTCTTCATTATGGCTTTAAAAAAACTGATCTTAGTCGATTTTTTCATTAGAATAAAAATGAGTCGTATCGAAACTTGTTATAATATTCTTGCCTCATTTTAACAACACTTATGTTTGTCTATTTGGAGAACAACATATTTTTTGGCATAAATGTTATTGACTACCTGATAGATATTGGATACTTTTATAAATTCTTCATTCTTTTGTGGTTCATGAATTGTTCACCGTTAATATTTGTCTTCTGACTGGCTTAAGTTCTCCGATCGTTATTCGGGACAAAGCATCTGCAACGTGATTTTCCTTCCCCTTGAGGTATTCTACTGTAAATTTAAACTCTCCCAAGTCTAGCCTCATTCTTGTTAATTTGGAGCTTGGGTTTCTCATCGAAAAAAGGTATGATAGTGGCCTATATTCACTTTGTACTAAAAATGCCTATCATATATGTATGGTCTAAAGTGATTCATTGCCCAATGAATAGCTGCTAGCTATTGTTCTGTTGTGGACTTATTACTTTCGCCTTTTGTCAATCTTCTTGAAGCGTGTGCCACTGGTAACTGTTGACCGTTACTAGCCTTTTTTTTTTTAATTCGATTTAGGGTACAGATAGTCGGGGAAAATATACATCGAAGGGTAGGGTTACATACAAAACTGGGGTCTAACGCTCGCGCGGTACGGCCGCGAAGCAATGCTTCGCGCGAGCAAAGTTCCCAGCTAGGTCGCCTAGACTCCTTCGCTCCTCGATCCTGAGCTTGGTCATCACTGTGGCCGCTAAATTGGACACCGCCTGCCAGTTAACCTCGCTTGACAGCATAGCCGGCACAAGGTTGCCCACCGAGATGCTGGTCCCCAGGGCGGCTTCCATCGAACATCTTTCGTTCGTGAATCTTCCGCACGTGAACAGCACGTGCTCGGCATCCTCGTCGGCTTCCAAATAGCACCAGGTGCAGCTGCTACTATCCTCGTGGCCATACTTGTGCAGGTAACTCCGGAAGCAACCATACCCGCTTAGGATTTGCGTCAGGAAGAAGTTAACCTGTCCGTGTCGTCCAGTCCGACAGCGTCGGAATCAGACGATGCGTCCAGCGACCCTTCGGCGAAGCATCCCAGCGGGCTTGCCAATCCGCTAGCGTGACGCCCTTTGCCACAGAGCGTGCCTCGTTCTTCTCCGCTGACGAAACTGCTCTTCCGTGGGTAGCCTCGAATATAGCCGACTGCTCCATTCCCATTAGTTCGGGGGAGGGGTTCCTCAAAAGTACCAGCGCCGCCTGGTCTGAGACTGTCCTGAACGCGCTACAGATGCGTAAGGCAGCCAGTTGATGGCCAGCGTTCAGGCCACGGCTGTACGACGGCGTTGTCATCGCTTTAGTCCAGACTGGGGCAGCATACAGCATCGTTGCTCTAGCTGCACTCGACAGTAGCAGTTTGCTCGCCTGCTTCGGACCTCTGTGATTGAGCATTATCCTCGTCAATGGCCGTACCGACGTCGCTGCCTTCGTACTCGCGTACATCAAGTGTTCTCTATACGACAGCCTCGTATCGATCATCACGCCTAGATATTTAATCGCTCTGGACGTTTTGATGATAGTGCCGCTCACTCGCACTTCAGCCACTTCCACCTTTTTCCTGCTACTCACCAGGACGGCTTCGGTCTTCTGGGGGGCTAGCTGCAAACCAACGCTCAACAGCCACGAGCTAATGACGCTGATGCTCTGGTTGCACGCCGCTTCTGCACCTGCAATCTCCTTATCCACTATCACCAGTGCAATATCGTCCGCAAAGCCGACGAGTTCCGATCTCCCAGGGAGTGGGAGTCTCAGGACACCGTCATACATTGCGTTCCACAATGGTGGCGCAAGGACTGACCCTTGGGGAACTCCGCACGACAACTCGACGCTTTGTGCTCCGCCGGCAGTGTCGTATTGGAGAACTCGGTCTTTGAAGTAGCTTCGCATCAGCTTCAACAGGTAGAGAGGCACTCCGAACCTGCTCAGGGCGTCCAAGATGCAGGCCCATCTCGCTGTGTTGAAGGCGTTGCGGATATCCAAGGTTACAATCAGGCAGTATTCCTTAGACCCACCTTTCCATCGCTGACCAGCGATCGCCGAAGTGGCAATGTCGACCACCTTATTGATGGCATCAACTGTCGACTTCGCCTTCCTAAAGCCGTATTGAGCCTCAGAAAGACCGCCTGCCGCTGCGATAGCGCTCTCAAGCCGCGAGCTTATCACGTACTCCAGCACCTTACCTGCCCCGTCGATCAGACAGATTGGTCTGTAAGATGCTGGGTCTTCCGGCGACTTGCCCGGCTTAGGCAGCAGTACCAGGCGCTGAGTTTACCACCTTTTGGGGAAAGACCCCTCGGTCAAGCACTTCCCGAACAACTCCGCAAAGATGTCAGGGCGGAGAGAGATGGCCAACCTTAGGGCCCTGTTGGGAACATTATCCGGACCCGGTGCCTTCGCGACTTTGATTCTCTTCGCCACTGCCAGCATCTCGGCTTCTGTGACGGGCTCCGTCTCAAGAGGCCAGTCCAAGCTTGCTTGAAGGGAGGTGACCGGGTTCTCCACCATGGGAAACAGATGCGCCACTATTATCTCCAGCGAATCAGCATCTAGTGGAGCGCGAATCTTGGACCTATTTATTTTCTTCACAATCAGCCTGTATGCGTTCCCCCACGGGTCCCGATCAGCGGAATCGCAGAGGTCAAAGAAGCATTTCCTTAAGCTTAATAGCCTCCTTGAGTGCCCTGCGGCACTGGTGGAACACTGCTCGCTTCTCCAGGTGCGTACTTGAGCCGTGTGACCGCTGGTACAGTCTTCTGGCTCTAATGCAGCGCTTCCGAATGTCCGCAATTTCGTGGGACCACCAGAATACCGGGTCCCGGTGTCTGGAGTGGGCAATCCTAGAGGGTAGGCATTCCTCGCAGACTGCTTGCAGCTGGCCCATCAATCGGTCTGCCATCGTTTCCGCGTTGCCAGCCGCTTCCATGCTCTCCATCCGAGCCGCAAAAGTCCGGGTGTCGAGCAGGTTTACTTTGAAGCTCCTCCTTTGTGGGTGGAGGGGAGCTGTGTGGGGCGAACTCGCAGCATCCAGTGTGGTCAAAATTCGAATTCGTCCTTCTCTTCACAGCGAACGGTCGTGTTTTTGTTTTGCGCTCTGAGTTTTGTGTTTTTTTTATTTTGTAAACCACTGGGGTTTTTGTAAATTATTACCAAACTTTTAAATAACTTCAGGCGTTTCCTACCGCGCGTGCATGAGCTTTCTTTTGTGTTTAATTTGATTTAATTCCACTTTTAGTTTTGTGCTAAGGCGGTTTTCTTAATTCTCTTTTGTGCCTATCCCGTTCCTTATCGCTTAGGTCCCGTTTATGTTTAGCTGCAGCTAAGCGGTGCTAAGCTCTCTCGCCCTCGCTATTTTTTTTCGCTCTCTCTCTCCCACTCACCCACGTTGACGGTTCTCTTTTTTTGCACAGTGGTAAAAGGTTTATTAAAATGCCTTTAAATTTAAATTTTGTCTGTGGAGTTAAAAACTGCCAAAAAAATGTTTTGGCAGATCAACCAATGATTTCTTGCTGGCTTTGCGATACTTGACGGGCCGTGTCGCGGATGTAATTTCCAGTAAAATGGGATTACACTACTGTTGCCAGTCCTGTAGAGAGGTTGAGAAGGAAATGAAATCCTTCATGCACCAGACCAGAAATGGATTTAGTGATCTGATGGTCAATTTTCGCAAAGCGAATGACCTGTTCGCCGCGATAGACACTCAGTTTAATAGTCTGAAGCTATTAAATGAGTCGCCAAAGCGCAAAAAAATCTGTTGCTGGTCGGCAGCTACTGTGTGAATCCCAGCAACCTATGTCCGGGACTACCCCTCTGTACAGCCCCGACCCAAATACCAAGCCCAATGGTTTTGAGATCGGGAACAATAAAAGATTCGGTAACCGAATGTACAGAGGTGGAAATGGCAACTGGTCCGCCTCTTATTTCCGTTGTGTCCGCTGCGGAGCCCCAAACTTCGACACCGCAGGCTCCCAGTATAAATACTTCCCAGGGTCAGGCCGGATTACCGGCTGTTGGTAACACTGTGTTACCAAAAACACTCACAGCTGTTCCACCATCGAAAACAATATTTGTTTCGCGGCTTGCCCCTGACCTCGCATCGGAAGATGTTCTTGCCTATATTCAAGGCAAAACCCAAGCCGAAAATTTAAAAGTGGAAAAGTTTAGATTTTCTTATATTAGAGACATTGCGTCTTTTTAAATTAGCGTCTCCCCGAACTGCTTTAACACGATTTGCTCTGGTGACTTCTGGCCAGAGCACGTTGTAGTTAAAGAGTTCGAGGCCAAAACAAAGAAAAAGCGGCCAGAGGGAGTACGGCTCCCTATACAAACACAAGCCGCTAAGAACACTGCAAAGACCACCTCGACACCCTCAGTCCCAAAAAACTTACCACTTCCTTCCAACTTTCCTATCAGAATACTAGAGCCTTACGCAGCAAGCTCTCAAAAATGTGTTCTGATAGCTTTTCCTTTGCATCCCAGGTTATTGTGTTTACTGAAACTTGGCTAAAACCAGAGATCCTTAGCTCTGAGATTTTTCCGGGTAAGTACACAATTTATAGAGTTGACCGTCCT
>VNJU01003945.1:0-12721 GCA_008042675.1 Drosophila seguyi | reverse complement strand
AAAGCAGTGCATGCATAAGCGCAAGAAAATAGAACACAAAAAACTAGCAACAACACAAAAAAATTGCGGCTGCTGCAGCGGCTAAGTCGCGTTCCCGCCCGTGTGTTTTTGTAATACTGTTTCGATTTGTAATGTTGTTGTTTTTCTCGCTTTTAATTTGTATTTTATATTTGTTTCGTAGCGGAGGTTAGTTTCTGCAATCGGAGGCAGAAAATATATTTATGTGTTTTATATGGGCATTCATGTATGGGCATATGTATGTCAGGGCATATGTTGGCACAGTGAAGAGTCGAGAAGTGGACTGTATTTGAATTTGAAAGGACAGAGAAATTATGTGGCGACAAATTGGCACACTCCAGAATGAGGAAAAAAAATATCGCGACCACGGCGGACTGTCCGGCGAACAGGGAAACTTCCGAAAAAAGTGCAAACCCGTTGGCCGATATTTTTTATGCCTTTTGGTCACCACACAAAATCACTTTTCACTTGGCGGATTTTTGCCGGTCAAATTGCGCCGAAAATGTATGTATGTAAAATATATATGTATGTACATATGTTGATGTACAGCGGTGGAAGAAGATCGGCGAGGAATATGGCGGCGCACAAAACGGAGACAAATTGAAAAAATTCGATAAGGAGAAATATAAATTTCTCAACTGCCTTTGTGTCAGGAAAATTCGCGGATGTGGAATTGACACGGAAAATAAGTCTGACAGCAGTGCGAACGAAATGGAATGTTCGTAGCGCTGCTGAAGACCGGCAGTAAGAAAATGTAAGAGGCTCGTACTTATCTTCGGCGGACAAATGGCCGGGAACTGCTTGCAGATGACGGGAGAATCTCCTGATCCGCCTCTGATGGATCAATGTTTGTAGGGGGGCCTGAATAGTCCACCGAAGATTGGAGGCAGTTAAAAACCAATTTCCCACGGCGCAGTTCAAGAATGTGCCAAGTGTCCAAGAAAGAGAAGAAGCGGGGCGTCGTGGGCAAATTCATACAATTTTATCGGCTTCATATATGGAACCAACTCTAAGCTTAAAACTAAAGCCGCGCTCCAGCTCGCTTTGCTTCGTCAAAGCGTTGTATTTGAGGGATATACAAATTTTTTTTTTTTTTGTTTGGCCAGCAAGAATGTTAAAGCATGTATATGTTTAGATCTAGAGGGCATGAAAAATAATTACATTAAAAATTAATAAAACTACATTACATAATATAGATGTAAAAGAATCATCTTTCATGATGAAGTATCAACTCTAGCACAAAGGCATTATAAAACTGAAGAAGAAGAAATGATAGATAAAATGTCACCTTTGAACAGCAAGTTTTTCGCGCGATAAATAGCTAGCTCTAAAACTAGTGAAAACAAGAAGACTAGTCTAAAAAGAAAGTGTTTAACTAGAAAAATTTATAAAATATTTATGTACATATTATAGTGCACAGAAATTAAGAGGGCTGAAAAACAAAAAGAAAAAAATGTATATATATATAGAATGGATATGAATGTAAATAAAATAATTTTTTAAAATAAAGGTATAAATAAAACAATTTATTTGAGTTTTTAATGTAATCATTTATTAAAAAGTGTGTCAAATCTAAGAAAATCAAATTAAAAATAATTATAATGTGTATAATCATTAAAAAAAATACTTTTAATAAAAAAAAAAATGTATATATATATATTTCCACATGTGTTTAAATTACTCTAAAATTTCAGATTTCTCGATCTTACTGTCATCAGTTTTGAAAAATTAAGCCAGCGCACAAGAGCTCTGTTACCCCTTCTTTTCAAGACTTTTTCTTCTTTATAAAACCTATCCTTAATAGGATAAGTATTTTGTACTTTAATAATTTTAAAGATTTCTGTGCTCCAATTTGGAGTATACGACTTTTTAAATACTAAATCGTACATTTTCTTCAATCTTTAGTTTGCTACCTGTATATAGTTTCATGTTATTAAAAACAGTTTCCAAAATATGTTTGTCATTGCTAAGGTTCACACTCATTGGAGCCATTTTTATTGTTCTGTGTGTTGTTTTGTTATAAACAGAAATTATACGTTTATATATATCAATCCATTTGTATGTTCCATTAAAACTCAATTCTCTCCACATGAGTTATTTTAATGTTATATTAAATCGTTCAACAATTGAAGCCTTTAATCTACTAAATGTTGAATAATGATTAATTTTATATCGCTTCATTAATGCATTAAATTGGGTGTTAAAGAAATCTTTTCCATTATCCGTTTGAAGATTCTTAGGTACTCTATCACCAATCTTAAATACTTTTTCTATGGCCTCAGTAACATATTTGTCACTTTCTGTTTTAATTGCTTCACCCCAAGCAAATTTGGAAAACGTATCAATTACCGTTAGCAGGTAGAGATACCCATTATTTGAGGATGAATATTTCCCCATTTCAATTAAGTCAACTTGAAATAAATCATCAATTCCCCAAATAATGACTCTACGACGCAAAAAATGTTTGCGTGATGGAGGGTGTAATTCAGTTATAATACCACGTCTACTCATATTTAATTATTCATTTAATTTAATATTGAAAAGAGAGACAAATTAATTAGAGAACCTAACTTATTCAATAATGGTTGAGATTACAACCTCAAGTCTGTCCAATCAATCTTCAATATCTGCTGTTTTAATATCAGGTATAGTCACATTCATTTTGATGTGAAAAAGTTGAATCTCTAAGTCTCTTTACAGATTTATCAACATAGTATTTGGTAGCTTTATAGTCAGATCCTTTTTGATTATTATCATTATATCATTATATCATCATTATATCATCATTATATTTAGGGGTTGAGTCTTGTTTATTTGTATTGTAATAATTGCGCTTGTCGCTGCAGCAGCCTAAAAGCATGCATATAAAATCGAAGACCTTTGGAGAATCTTTTTGGTACGATTCTTGCTAGAGAAATTAAAAAACAAGCAAACCAACTGATCGCTATCAAAAATAGCGCAGAGGAGTCCAAAAAGAACCGGAAGAGAAAAAATCCACTCACACGAAGGGTATAAAAGACCAAACGCAGCATGCGGTCCTCTCTTTGTTCTGCGAAATTTTCGCCAAGTGGTACCACCGTCGAGGGAGCTCCACGTGAGCATTGGAGCCGAGGATACATTCCCTCAATATAGCCAACAGATGGTGTCAGGATAAAGGACTATCCATAAACCCGTCAAAAACTGTTTTAGTCCCATTTACAAGGAAAAGGTCTCTTTCCCTAACAAGACCATTTATAAATGGGTCCATCATTGACTTTTCCGTTGAGGCTAACTATTGGGGAGTCACACTCGACTCCAAGTATAACTGGAATGCACACCTAGAAAAGACCATAAATAAAGCCACTCGAGCACACTTTGGTTGCAAAAGGCTTTTCGGTAGAACATGGGGCCTAAGTCCCAAAATGATCTACTGGTCTTTTAACACCGTGGTAAAACCGATCTTAACCTATGCATCGCTTGCTTGGTGGACGAAATCTACCCAGAGGACAGCTGCGGCTGCACTCACTAAACTACAACGACTAGTCTGCATTGGCATCACTAGAGCCATCCGGACATCCGGACATCCACTGCAGCACTGGGAGTCATAACAATTACCCTGAAAAAGGAGGCCTGCCTGGGGGCACTTCGCCTTCAAAACATCACCAACATAAAAAGTGGTGATCTTACTGGGCATCTTAGGGTTCTTGAACCCCTAATAAATGAGCCCATTCTGCGCGTAACAGACGAACAGAAACCAAAAGTCGTTTTCCACAGAAACTTCTCTGTAGTCTTGTACACTAGGAATGAATGGAAAACAAAATCAATATCTCTGCCCAGTGGATCACAAACATGGTACACTGACGGATCAAAACTGGAAAACGGTGACACCGGGGCTGGTATTTTCGGACCAAGGTTCAACAAATCCATAGCCATGGGAAAGTCGCCAACCATTTTTCAAGCAGAGATACACGCAATAGAAATCTATGCACGTGAATGCATTCGAAGGAAAATGCAGGGCGCACAGATTTTCATCTTCTCTGACAGTCAGGCTGCGCTCATAGCGCTGAGCTCCTTTACGATCTCATCCGGACTTGTAGAGAATTGTTTCCTGCAGCTGCCTCCAAAAACACCTTAACGGTGGGCTGGGTGCCAGGGCATGAAGGCCACATAGGAAACGAGGTGGCAGACTCCCTAGCTAAACGCGGGGCGATGACACCACTAATCGGCCCTGAACCGTTCTGTGGACTATCAAAAGGACACAAAAGAGAACTGCTCAGGAAATGGGAGGAAGCAGAGATAAATCGTCACTGGACCGACAGTGCAGGGCTGAGACAAGCCAAACTTTTTCTCGTCCCCCAGATGACGCGATCAAAACGCATCATCAACCTATCAAAGAGCGAAATTCGCACTCTAACAGGCTACCCGTTAGGGTCACTGCAACCTTAGGTACCACCTTAAGAAATTAAAACTTTCAGAAATCGACACCAGCAGATTTTGTGAGATGGAGCAAGAAACATCAGAATATATTATATGCGAATGCCCCTCGCTAATCAGACGTCGACTTCAACATCTAGGAGGTGAACTTATTCCCCCCTACAGGATTTGGGAACAAATAGACCCTACCAAGGTGCTCTCTTTTATTAGAAGCCTCGGTATAAAAGCTCTACCTAAATCCTACAGGCCGGTACAAAAGATCTAACTTCTGGTCGCAGTGCAACGAGGCCTTTGTAATAATAATAATAATTCCCTACATATAGACAGCAAGAGCTTCTTCACCATCACCCGGCGAAGCCGCTCCAGTAGCTACCGTTGTAGACCCGGCAGCACCACCAGCTACATCGATAGCCGTTGCCACCGCAGTCCGAGTAACAGCGCTGCGGCAGCAGGCACAACAGCATGGCCCAGCAGCCACCCCATTGGCAGCAGCCCCATTGGTAGCAGCTACAGCAGCAGCGGCCCTACCGGCAGCTCCAACAGCAGCAAGAGCACCAGCCGCAGCTTCAGCAGCAGTAGCCCTATGGACAGCTGCAGCAACAGCAAGAACACCCGCAGCAGCTCCAGCAGCGGAAACATCGGCAACATCAGCAGCAGCATATATGTGTTTTTATTATAACTGGCAGTGACTGCCGAAGAGTGCATATTTCATCCCGATAAATAGTGCTATTAATGCAGATACACTACAAATTATTTCGACATAGCCCCGGCAGTGCAAATACCAATTCATGTTGCGTAGAAAAATTCCTATTTAAGTCAGAGTGATTAAGAAACTAAAAAAGTGAAATCTAAATAGCGGACAATGGCAAAGTTGCGGCTAAAGCTCTAACCGTCGAAATTTAAAAGAGAAAACTGCCGAAATAATTACTATATTTTTTACTAGCCTTTTGTTTGTTACATAAGCTGTGAACGACTTTAAACGTAAAATGAATTAAGAACCCTACTGAAGGTTATTTCGTTAGAATTAATTTTGGAATCGAAACATAAAACTACTTATATTAATTTCTATTTTTAATTCGAAGTTTATGATGTAAATCTTTTGTATAAGGAACTGTAATTTTCGGAGTGTAGCTGAATTAAATAATGCCAGCCCATTGCGAAGGACCATAATCAAAACAAATATCAAAACTGCACTTAGGCATGTGTAGCCAAATGCAGGGCAAAAGCTCCGTTTTTTTTCTATTCGGTTTCTAGCTTTAATTTCCGAAATCATAATCACGATTAAGAAGTCTCTGCAATCGCTAGTATTATGACTCCACTCTCTTCACTCTACATACTATTTCATATGTAATTTCTTTATACTATAATTTGAATAGGATTAATCTTCACCCTGAAAATGTTGTTTATTTTTACAATCTAAATAGACCCTTACCAAAAAGAAATGAAGATAAAACAAACTTTAACTATTTTTATTTGTATAATAAATTAAGCTGAATTGAACATGAACTAAGCGAGTATACAGTTTGAATCCAGAAGTGTCGGAATGCCGAGGGCTAAACAAGGATTCTCGAGGGATTTCTGAATATTTTCGGTCGAGTCAGAAATCAAGGTAGGGTGGGTGATTTTGTTTTCGCAGTTATGCGTAAACCGTAGGAAGGTTTCCCGTTGCCAATTTATTTTCGTTTCCCTATAGCCAAATTCTTAATTATGCTAGCGAGTATAGCAGCGTCGAGACCCTTCCCCTATTCTTCCCCTTTCCTTAGTACGCGAATTTATTTTAGATAATTATTATTATCGCCGGAGAGCATACCCAGTTGGACTTTGCTACATGCTGTGAGCGATTCTGCCTAGAAATCTATGGTGAGCGGGGATGGCTTTTCGTATTATCTCCAGTTCAACAAAGCGGCAAATTGGCGACTCTGTACATGAATCGACCGCTGCTCCCTTGATGGTAAAATTCTGTGCCTTTGCTCAGGGTGATATTTTCCTTTTGGGATTTTTTGCGCAGCAAATAATTCTCGGCAATGAACGTATTATTTGCTTTGTTTAAACAATAGAAATAGAAAAATGAATGTAATATTAAATACGTTTATCACTATTAATAGTAACTAAAATTATATTTTCGAAAGTTTGCCAACTTCTTTAAAAAAAGGGAGAATTTAACTTAAAATTAATATAAAAGGAATCATAACTAAAACCATTTTTATACAAATGTTAAATAAATTGATTACTTTAAAATAAGTTGATAAATATTTATCAAAAACAAGAGTTAATTAAAAAAATATAAATTTTACAATGTCACAATTATACTGAAATTTTCCAACTCTAAATTTGCAAAATAATTTCTTTGATCGGATTATAAAATATGACTAATATATTGTAATATTTAAAATTTAAAAAAAATGATTAAAAAAAATCTTAAGAAAAAAATTTGTTGAGAGCGGGAATCGAGAACACGGCCGCCAGTTTTCTAGACGGTTACCCTAACCTCTAGGCTGTACGCCACGAACGGTCCGCGCCGGCAAAGACAAATATCAAACCGACCAAATAAGAAAATGTCCTATGGGGTTGCACTTAGGGTTGTTGATAATATATCAAAATATCAATATATCGATACTTTTTTCTGAAAATGTTAAATTTAAACACTTAGATGCAGGTTCAATTCCAAGGTGATGCTTCCAAATTCTACATTAAATAGTGAGTATGAATTTAAATATTAGATTATAAACAATTTACTACAAAACATAATAGGAAGAATAATGTTTATAAACTAATGGAAAAAAATCAATAATTAAAAATCTGGATTTCTCCTTTTTTTCTTTTAATATACAATTTCGGAAATACCCTATGAGCGCTCACGGTGAATTTAGTGGTGAGCCGAGCAGCGACAGTTGCACCATGAATAAAACGATCGCCCATGTATAAAAGCGAATTAGAACTTTACATGAACGGACGGGGCCTACTCCATGTGCGGTTCGATGGGAAAAGGACTCAGATTGCATGGGGCAAAGTCCCCCTCACCCCCCTATCGCCGGAAATGCAAGTGCGTACTCTGCCTCAGCTGAAAAACATCCGCTCTCTTAAAACGGCAACGTTATATGTTACAGTATCATAAAATAAAAGTTTTTTTAGTGATGTTTCATTGTCTAATAAGGTATTTTATTGCTTAGTTTTTATTTCAGTCTTTGCTTTTATATAATTAGGTAACATATCATGTAGTATTTTATTATCATTAACAAGTTAATTCATTGGTTCAGTTATAGGCTTAAATGTTTCTTCCAGTCCCATAATATTACGAATTGGAATTGTTTTAATTCTAAAAATTTTTTCTTAAGAGCATTTAGACTTTTTGTCAATTGGTGTAAAATATTTTCATTAATTATGCAAAATTTTTCTTTAAAAACAACTGGTTATTACCCCTTTGCGGTAAAAGAATGTACTAAAAAATAAATTTTAATGCAATTACATTTATAGCTCATATCAGAAAACCACATGAGACCAGTTATTAGATCAGTTAAGCTGGTAGCTAATCAGGTAGATATTCATTCTGAAAACAAAAAAAAACAAAAAGCTGAAAATAAATTTCTCCCAATCCCAAATGACATGCACAAGTTTTAAATTTTATATTTTTTTAATTTATTTATTTACTTATTTTTTTATTTATTTTTTAGTAGTAATTTAATAATAATTTTTACCATTTCCCAAACTCAAGTTAACAATTCATTTAGTTTTTTTAGAATAAGTATAATTTATTTTTGATTTTAATTAATTTTTATTGCTTTGGTTGGAAATCTAAGTTTCCATCTTCCAATTCCATAAAAAAATACCTTTTAATGCTAAAATAATCTTAAGTGCAGTCCTCTACTGCATTATACCTCTCTGGGAGGTTTACGTAATAATTTAACAACTCCAACCTCACATTTTTCACTTACTTTGCCTTGATGCGGAAAGCTCCAAGGGTTTCAAATCCCCTATTAATCGGGATTTGATTAAAGTTTAGCTTGCCTTTAACTCTAAATCTGCTTGTGTCACACCAAGAGGTAGTTTGAATGCCGATTTGACACTATTTTCATTGGTGATGGAGGTTGGGGTGGAGGTGGTGTTGGAGGTGGTTGCATTCATCTTGTTCATGTTGCTGCCGACTGCTGGTGGTGTTGACTGCTGGTGGGGATGCTTGAGCTGGGGCTGGAGCTGTTGCTGGTAGAGCTGATGCTGGTGGAGCCGACTGCTGTTGGGGATGTTGGAGCTAGGTTGGAGCTGATGCTGGTGGAGCTGAAGCTGGTAGAGCGTGTGATGTTTCTATTGCTGGAACTGGTGCTAGAGGTGGTGCTGTTGCTGGTGCTGTTGCTGACTGCTGGTCACTGAAAGATATTTTTCCTTCTAGAACTGTCTGAATTCATACCCAGCAAAGGAGTGCATTTCTTCTCCCACTACTCTAGTTTCGTGTAGTAGACTGAGAAAAAGTGACAGATCACCGAAAAGTTGTTGTAGGAAAAAAAAATTTCGCAGTTAACAGTTAATTTTTGGAAACGTTGATAGTTATACCTAAGGTTTTTCCTCAAATATCTAATTACTTCTAATGGTGGTTGTAAATTTCCAAAACTATCGAAGTAATATGAATCAAATCCTTTCTTAAAATACGCCACCCCATGCGTTCCATTTGATGAAGAGTCGGCTAAATTTATAACTCCACACTCATGGTGAAGGGGGAATTTCGGTAACTCGACTTTCATATAGACTCCTCGGAAGTATATATTTTTAGGCCAAACATCATTATATCAAAGTTGGATAATGCCCTTTTGGGTAGTTCATTAAATTGTTTTTTTGACCACGTTGCTTTTGTTTTTTTTTCGAAAATGAAATCCCATATCCTTTTCTATATGATTGTAAATATAAGCCTGCTCCTAAAGCAACTGATTCCATTTTTAGGTAATGTTAGTTTTCTCAGGTTTTCCCGCAGCTGTGCTTTAGCCATTCTTGCATTATTAATAGTATTTGCTATTGCTGGGCTACTTGATGCCAAACTCCCAACAGCACTTAGAGCTGTTTAAATTGGAACGAAAGGCAAGAAGCTTCCCATTTTGGGTACGTTAATAACCCAAAGAACTATAATATTTTTCTAACATCCCATTCTATTTGTTACTGCTTTACGTGCTACTTTTATTGCATTCAATAAGTCAAGTGGCTTATTCTTTTTCAATTCCTTGGTGGCATGCTTGCTTATTGATGCAAGAGATTTGTTTACTGCCTTCTTTTTCACTTGCTTTGTTCCCATTCCAATTTTTTTCTTAGCCTCTATCATGTTTGTAACAAAACAAGCTGCAGCTCTCTCTTCAATACTACTATCCTTTGCTTTACAACGATTCCAAGCCCTATCAATTAAAACAGAGTCTGCTGTATGGCGATCACCCAAGTCCTTACTATTTTAATACTCATACTTAATACATCTTGTATTCTACACGCTTCGTCTAAGCCATTAATTTCACGATCACCTGGAGCTAATAGTTTCTCTAGCTTTGTGCCAGTCCACAGAAATTATAACCAGGTAAATGAGTCTCAAAGACCAGTACCCTGTTTGACATTTGTTTTATGGCTGATTATATTATAAAGATGTTTACCCATATTATAACAGCCTCAATTATCAAAAGATTGTCATTGAATGAAGATCTTATGACAATAACATGCGTTTATTAAGACAAAATAAAAGCATCATAGTTAGAAATATTGACGACGGAGGGCATGGGCCACGCCACAGCACTTTTTTACCGAATACAATTAGAGGCTTAATTGTTTGACCTTCAAATTGTGCGAAAACTAATGTGCCTAATAATAAGCCTAACTGAAAGTCCAAATGGTCTCAAATTTGAAAATATTTATATATTTTTAAAAAGCTTATTTCAACCTAACTAGGAGAACTTGGAAAAACTTATCAAACCAATACGAGAAATTGAATATTACACATTTTCAATAAATGACAGCGTTTTATCACCACAAGAAGCTAAAAACAATTCCATTATACTGTTTGATGTCCTTGGATCAGAAAAGCAGAACAGTATACGAAGCTCTTTCTCGATGGGTCGCCATATGTCAGTCGGTTCATTCTACTAATTTGTATTTGTATTTATTTCAAACGATAGCAAAATAACTGATATTAAAAAGCCATATCCTCACCTCAGGCCGAATAAGAGGAGTTTTTTAATGATATGCTCCAACTCACATCAGGTGGGCTGAGGATGGGTGTCTTAATAGAATTTGTGAATTATAATCTAAGGACAATTCAACATGTAACAAAAAATAATATTCATTATAAATAGGTCAAGAGCGATCGGCCGGAAGTGACGAGACGGTCTAGCTGGGACAGAAAATATATGGCCATTAACAAGCTTATAAAATCACATCACTTCAGGTCCGACGATCCATTAGAGATGATAGGCTTAGAAGGCGCAGCCTGTCGCAGTAACTCGGAAGGCGACGACGTGGTTCCCAGTGTAATTCCCGTAGAGCAAACAAAAGAATTGTTTCTGAACCGATTCAATAAGGTCTTGATACTTCACATATTGAGGTGACCATACACACGAACAGTATTCGAGAACTGGACGAACAAGAGAGACATAAAGGAGTTTTGTGGTGTAAGGATCGTCAAACTCCTTAGACCAACGCTTGACAAGGGCAAAAACCCCTTTAGCTTTACTAACAATTAAGCCAATGTGTTCGTTGAAAGCTTAAATTGTGGGTGAAAAGAACTTCAAGATCAGTGACAGAATGAATGCGTTCAAGCTCACTCTGCCCTATAGAATAATTTGCAGACAAACTATTTTTACAAAAATAAAAAGACATAAATTTACATTTAGAGTTGTTGAGAAAGAGCAAATTGGCTATGCACCAAGACTGCGTGTTATTTAAGTCAGTTTGCAAAAGCATATAAAAGTCATAATTTGTCAGTGGCAAACATATTTTTACGTCATCAGCGTACATTATCCCGTGGGAATTAAAAACCACATTAGGCAAGGCACATTAGCAAGCTTAAAAGCTACTCTTTGAGTTCGGTTCGATAGGTATGTGCGATCCAATTCGTCAATAACACAGGGAAATCCAAAAGAATAAGTTTTTTTTAGCAGCAGCTGGTGGTTCACTCTGAAGTCTTTAAAGATGACGTTCGCTTAGGTGTTATTTTTAAGCGTGTTTCTAATGACAGCACAAAACTCGAGAAAATTTGTGGAAGTAGATTGGTGTTTCAGAAAGCCATGATGTGAGGGGGACATAATTGAGCGACATGGGTGCTGAAGTTGAGCAGTTTATAGGAGTTCGAAAAGCTTAGGGATCGCACAAAGTTTTGCAATTCCTCTGTAGTTTTCCATATTGGACTTACTACCCTTTTTGTGAAGGGGAATTATGAAAGATTCCTTCCAGCATACAGGAAAAAATGAACACTGAAGGGAAATCTTAAACAGTTTAGACAAAGGACTACAACTTGGTACAAGATCTGGACCAGAAGAGAAGGAAGGTTTAAGAGTTTTAAGATTCTGAAGAAGATTCGCTGATGGTGGGTAAAAAAATACCATGTGAATGCGGAAGAGAAATGGTCAGGTTGAGTCAAAGCTGATAGGTGAATAGATTGTCTGGAAAAATTTTGCGGATAAGTTTGCGATATCAGGCTCATTGGAAGCGGACTCATTGTTGAAATGAAGACTTGATGGAAAAATGTGAGATTTACGTTTCGAGCTAACAAGAGCGTACACTCAGAGAAAAAAAAACGTTCTTAATTTACCAAAAACGTGTATTTTCGGTCTTAAAGACAGCGCTATCCCGTCTGTTCTTCTGTTTGTTCTTTTTGTTTTTCTAGCCTTCGCTAAAAAACAAATGGTCTAGGCGTAGCAACATGTTGCTCTTACTATTCTAATCCCTCTAAGGTCTAGTTTTTAGACCAATTTGTATTACTATTATCAAGAACATTTTGGTTTCATTTATTCAAGAACAATTTTGGCTTGGCTCAAGACCTAAAATTCTTATTTAAAGAACCCGATGGTTTTATATTTTTAAGCACAAAATTGAAATATGACCAAGCGGTATTATTTCATTAAGACCAATAGTACTTTTTTTAAATACGATGTTGCTTCATAATTTTTTTTTTTTTTTTTTTTTTTTTTTTTTTGTTGACTTTGCATTTATTTATTGAATCTTTTTGTTTTCGAGTCTAACAATAAGTGTATAAAATCTTACATTATAACCTAACTAGCAGTCATATAGACTGTAACAGTAAAAATGGTCCTGACAAATTATGGCTGGGTTG
>VNJU01003939.1:0-93190 GCA_008042675.1 Drosophila seguyi | reverse complement strand
TCTAGTTGAAGATATCCCGCATGCACACAGAAAGCAGAGACACTATAAATCAGTGTATTCATCAGATAAGATGAAACGCTGGTGCGAACTTCCACCCGATGAGCCAGATGAAGACGACAACGAAGAAGACAACCCAGACGACTCATCTCGCGAGGACGCTGCGATTGTCAGGAGAGGCCGAATGTAACGAGCGGGTTCTTGTCCAGGAATATTTAAGCAGGAACCAATATCATATAAGCGATAATTACCCGGTATCCTATCGATACCGATAGAGAGATAAGAAGAGGAGAAGAGTTCGAAAGGCACGAGCGAGGAGAGAGCACGCCAAGTTTTTGTAGTAGCAGAATTAATTTAAGTTCTTGATGTTATCCTCTTATTCATACCAATAAAACATTACTCCACCACTCGGAAAAGCCATCCCTTTACACGAGAGTTGGCTTGCGCCATTTAGTTACATTTGTAATATAATTAATCTATTAAACAACTTGTATTCCACTTGCACATTTAAATTGAAAAATGGGAAACCTATGCTATGATTAATTAAGCATTCTTCTTACTTTTTAAGTGCTTTTCTATTGAATAATAATTTATATTTATTAAGAAGCCTTTGGGAATATCAACAGCTTAACAAATAACTGATGGATATACACCTTAAAATGATTGAAACTTTGAATTTATAAAGTCTTTCTTCAATACTAAAATTTTTCAATGGCAAAAGCTATTAACTCGACACTTTTTGGCAGCCTTTCATTAACTACCTTTGACAAAGGCCCACTGTTACTTCACTCCTTCCCTCCCTGTCACCTCTTCCAAACTCCATTGTAACTCTTTTTCCCTTGAGCTTTGGTTGTAGTTTGGATAGCTCACAATTCTCCATAATCGTAATCGGTTTTCGGCTGTTTCGGTATCCCTCGAAATCAAGTTAAGTTTTTATTGAATAAAAATTGTAAACCGAGACTTTTTTGCATTTCCCCATCGTCATTCAATGCAGCATCAGCATCAGTGGCAGCAGGAGCATTGTGGGGAGAAGGACTCGCAGCAGCAGGACTAGCAGGACTACTACAACAACGTTGATGGCAACAGCAACAGCGACGCCATTTTATTTTCTCTTTGTGCCATTTTTTCTTTTTTTTGTTGCTCCTGCCACTGCTCGCCTTCCTTCGGAGTGAGTTGTTGTTGTCGTATTATAATGCCAACTCATATTGCGCTCGTTATCCTTTTGTGTATCGTCGTGCAGCGGAATTGACCCTTTTTTGCCGCTGCGTGATGTCACCGGGGGGATGTCAAAGGGGCCCGGGTGACGGGATATCGGTGAGGGGGACGGGCGGGGATGAGGGTCAGGATCCCTGGCAAAAGGTAACACGCGGCGATGGCAACGGCGGCGGACTGCTAAAGTATCAAAAGTGATGGATGACAGGTTAATATGCGGCGACATTTTCATGCTGATGCTGATAAAATTTTCGTTTTGCATGCGGGCACCGCAGCAGCTAGTGCTGCTATCACTGGGCGGCCAACGGGGTTGGGGGTGGTGCTGGGTGCGCACCACAACCGGATCACGGCCATGTCCTGGCTGGTCCTGTTCGGTGACATTTTAAATGCGCAGCAGACAAGTTTAATTTTACATAGCCCCGGCAAACGTTCAAACAAATTAAGCGTAACATTTTTCCACACCCCTTTTTTGCTCTCTCTCTCTCCTTTACTCCTTCTCTCTGTCTCCCCCGGTTATTGTCCTCGGCAGTGAGTGAGTGAGAACACGAGACAATTGCATTAAATTTGCCTGCACAACGGTGCGTATGCGTAATGTTTAATTGCCGTCAGCAGCTTCATTAGAAGAGCTGCTAAATAACTGCCAGTCAACTGAAACACAGCGCGGTCCTTGCTTTTCAGTAGGAGCTGCCAGTGCGTCCACCCACTCTACCACTTCCCCCTGACAGCAGCAACATCCTGCCCGCCTGGCTCATCTGCATGCTGTTTGAATGTGCAACACGAAATGGCTAACTGACTGGTAGCCTGGAGAAGCGGGAAGCGGGGGAATCAGGCAACGGGATCCGATTTTCTAGCTTGGCTGAGTGCACTGAGCGAAATCTGAGCACACATCCTTTGAAAAATGCTTGCTAAAAGCAAATTCCATTGAGTTGTTTTCAGTTTGCAACAGAAGTATACAATTTGTATGATGCTTTGTCTTAATTATTTTACTTAAAAGACAACTTTTCAGTCTAAGCATACGAAACTGATACTGGGTTTTTTTTCTGTGTGCTTTAGTTTGTTGCACGAAGGGCCTGCGACTCAACGAGCGCCATTCGAATGCTTTGGAAAAACTTCCGCTCCATTAGTCTGCCTGTTTCCGGCAGCGTTTTCCTAGCACAATTTACGCAAATTGATGTCATCACAGGGCGGACCAAGAGCCCAGACCCCAGACCCTACCCAGACCCCAGACTTCCCTTTCACTCTCCGGGATTCGCAATCTCCCCGCTCGCATTCAAAGCAGAGGAGCGTGCGTAACTCGGCAAATGAAGTGAATGAATGAGTGCATGTTGCAGGCCGGATGGCTAGACATTTTGGGGTCAATGCGGGCAGCAGGCGCAGCCGAGGGAGGACTTTGGGCTGCAAGGGGGGGCCTTAGATATGTGTTGACATATTCCAAGCGCCCCCCAAGAGTGCCGTCCTCGAACACCTGGCTTTAGAAGTGGTTCAATTGGCTACGCCCGAGATGCAGAGATACTCGTAATTTAACCAGATTTGCTCAGCTCGCTCAACTCGAAGCCGAGGATGATGATGAAAACAACTTTATTCTTGGGCCGCAAAAAGTGCAACATCATCAGGGGCAGAGGCTGCGGGAAGCTCGAACTCGAACTTGAGCAAACAAACAAACAGACGACAAACTCGCAGGCAAACTCACTCACTCACAGACAGCAGGCAGCGAAAAACTCAGCCAACAGCCAACTTAGACTTGAAGTGAGTTTCGAAAGTCAAGTGCGTGTCGCTCTTGGCAATCCCAAAGTTTGCCATGTGTGGGGCTCAAGGGGTGTGCGAGGGTGTGTGTGTGTGTTGATTTACAAATATTTACCTGGCACCGCTAATGCCAGGAGCTGCCGCCAAGCTACATATATGCACTCGCTTAATCAACTTTGCAAGGATCTTCTCCGCAAAATGGAGTTGGTCGCTGTTAAACCCTTAAAAGGGTGTAATTCTTAACTTGTACATGCTTTAAAGCCATTCAATACAGCAATTTAATTCGCTGCAATAATAGCCATTAGCCTTTGGCCCAGAAATGGCCGCCAAATGGCTTGTATAACTCGGCATGCGAACAAGGACATCAGCGGACATTTAATTAGCTGCATAAATTACGTCTCTAACACTGAAGGTTAATTGCCTGATTAGATAATGTTATTGAAAATGTTGTACGATTCCCATGGCTTTAATTTCTGCCGTTTTGCATGCTATTTAAATTGAATTGTCCCTCTCGGAAATCAATTAATTTAAGCTGCGGAATTAGAGAATTTGCAAAAGAAATTATGCACTCCTTTGAAATCGTTTTGGGGATTTAAATAATTCGTATTTGCGTTCTTAATAATTCACAGAGCTTAACGATGGAGAGTTTTAATTGCGCATACATTATTTATGCTTGCCAATATCCCAAGGGGCGGTTAAAGAACATGTGACTCGTCGTCATTGTGCTTAGAAATTCATAAGTTTTGCTTATTTATGTATTTCCTTGCATGAAAAAAGGCCATCGTATCCTTGCCAAGTCACTGCCAGAAATAAACATGCAGCTCACTGTTTGCGAATGTGACGCAAAGTGGTCGCAATGTCCTGACAGCTATGGTGTCGCTGCCGCTGCCTGGATATAGAAATAGAAATGAAAATGGAAATGAAAAGGGCAGTGGAAGTGGAAAACGAGCGGCGGCAAGTGGCTGAAACTAACTGAAACTGGCGCCAAGTTCATTTTGGCAGTGGCTAAATCTCGACACCTTTTGGCCTGCATTGCGCGGAGTTCATAAACCAAATTGCATTTCATTTGCCAGCTACTTGCGTTTGCCGCTTACGTCTGACTCGGTGCGAGTGTGCAAAGTTGCTAAAGTTTTAGCCGCATAATCCGCCGGGGCACTGCCATAAATATTCAATGGCTTTGTGTCTGTCTTGGTGCAGAGAGCAGGGCAGGTTCCGCATCCGCCGTGTGGGCCCGGTTAGCAGGTTAGTGGTTGCAATCGATCTGTTAAAGCGCAGGGCACAGCAGCTCGTTATTAAAGGCCGCCTGCTGAGTTCATTATTCGCTGCTAAGTCGACAGGACCAAGGATAGCAGGACTATCTGGTGGTGCTGCTGCTGCTGCTGCTGCTCACTCGTGTGTGCCAGCCATCGATTAAGCCGAACAGACGGGCTTACCTGGCGTATGAGCAATGCCCCGGCTCCCGCTTAAGTTCGGGCTCGCCTCGGCCAGGACCAGAACTCCTTTATTTGCTCGGCAACTTGTGGGTCCCGCGGGACCTGGCAGCACTTTCAATTGAGAGACAACAGCAACACCTGGAGGAATTCCTCACGCGACTCCGGGCCCCAGTCGCATCGTTTCTCTCCCGGATTCCAGCTGCAGCTTAGGACGGGGATCCTTTGCCGTTTTCACTTGAATTGCCGGCAGCATCGATTGCACGTATCTCTCGACCTCCTTCCACTTACTTCACCCGACCCCAGGCCCCCGAACTGCAATAAACAAACGGAGAATCGAGAACAGAGAACGGAGCGAAGCGAAAGAACAAACAAAAGTGCACAATTCCCGGGCGATTACAAGTTGGGTCCACAAAGTGTCGGCATCCCTCCTCGGCGGCAGTGGCGGTGCAACTCTCAAGTTTGATTCTTGGCAAACATTTAACATTTACCGCAAGCACAGCAAAGTTTCTGTGGCATTGTTTTTAATTTATCTAAATTGAAAAGTGCAACAAATCGCGCAACTTAAGGATGACCAACGAAACCAAGGAGTTGCAGAGTGCCAGACAGGACATCAAGGGGTGATTCGGTGCAAGCTTGAGTGGGTGGATGAGTCCTTTGGATGAGTACGCTTAAAAAAATGGGATAACAGTTTAACAAAAAAAAATTAATATAGAATGTTAATAAGAAATCAAGTTTTTCGATCAATTTAAGATAACAAAAATTGTTTTATACCCATTTATTATTTAAAAAGGTATTTATACTCTGGCAATCAACACCCCTTTATTGTTTATTATTTGTGTTTGATTTAGCAAATTATCTGTAATAATAACAATAGTAACAAGGTTATAATTTAATATTAAATTTATAATCCAAAGCTCTAAACTATACTTGTTATATTTAAATATATTTTGTCTATGAAAAGTAATTTCAATTCAAATATAGAGAGCTCCGTCAGTTTAGTCTTTATTGAACAAGGATTTAATCTAATTATAATTTAAAGATTTATATATTTAATTTATTTTGTATGTTCTTTATTTTTTATAAGATACATTTTTTTGCGTGCTTGCAACAGAGGAAGACAGCCGCAGAGCGTAAAGAGCAAGACATTTGCTGAAATAAAATTTCAATTTGCTTGAATTTCATTTGTGTGTCCGTTTCTGTCTGGGACTTTTGCTCCCGTGTCCTGGTAACTGGCTGTGTACGTGTGTATGTGTGTGTGTATGTTGCTGCTTTATCGCCTTGCCAGTTAACGTCAGCTTGGTTTACCGTTATGCTTGGCTGCGTGCGCCGCGTCCTTCGTGCCGCGTCCTGGGCCTTCAGGCAGCCGCAGCCACTCGAACTTGCCAACTATTTGCCGTGTGTATCTGTATCTGTATCTGTATCTGCAGCTGTATCCGCATCTGTGTGAGCGAGCAATCCTCCCGGGCTCGCGTGTGTGTGTGTGTGTGTGTGTGAAGCTTGAAGGAGCAAAAGTATTCCCGCTGGTGACGTTTGTTGATGGTTTCCAGGTGAATGCACGAATTGCGTTTTCGTATTAAATAATAAATGAATGTTGGATTGTTTTTTCGCCCCTTGCCAGCAGTTGCTTGGTCCTGGGTCCTTGGACCCTGATTCCTCAATGCCCGATGCCGCTTGATTCCTCCTCCTGATTCCGCATGATTCGGTGCTCTCAGCTCTGCCATAATTCCAGCTGCCCTCGCTGATTGCCGCTCATGTTCTTGGTCCTTGCTCAGGAGCCGTACCCCTACCCCCAGCTCTTGGTACTCCGTTACTCGTACTTATTCCGGTTCTGGTTCTGGCTCAATTTCTGCTCTGTTTCGGGCCCCGGACATTTAATGTGTATTTTGCTTATTCCTTAAGTGCCGATGGTTTGTTTATTAAAGCGTCTGCAATGTCACCGCAGGGAATAACAGCGCACAGTTATTGGTCGTCCCTCCTCATTGTTGATAATTAAAGCGAGAGTGATATGTGTGTGTGTATGCGGATGGGGCATAACTGCCACTCGCTGATAGATTAACCCCATAAAGAATGTGGCACTGCCCGCTGAGTGGAACTTAATTACCCGCCAGGAGATGCTGATGGTGGCCGCTGGCGAGCCGGCGAGGTGGCGAGGTGGCGTCCTGCCTCGTCAAAAGCTCTTCCTCGGCGACAGTCCTGTGGCTGAGTGTAATTTAACCAATTCTATGGTTCTCTGGCAGTGCTCGTACGAGTGTCCTACTTCTTACAAGCATTAAATTATCGTAAATGATTGATAGTCCTCTGGCCAGAACACGTTGTGGCTTTAAGTCCTTTCTGTCAACATTTTTCAGGCTGGTCATTAATTCTGCGATTTTATTTAAATGTTTACGATTTATTTGCAAGGTAATTTTACGCCTAAGTATCAGAGATAGTTAGCTTAAAATGATATTATATATTAATAAGACTTAATTCTTTAGCTTTTTAGTTTTACCTTTAAGTTTAAATGTTACATTCTTCTTCTTTTTAACAAAATGTAATATACCTCTTAACTGTATCCCAGAGGCTTAAATTACACTTTGTTTTATCCTGGGATTTTTTATTATTTTCTTATTTGTAATTAAATATTTTTTTAAGAATTTGCCATAAAAATATGTAAATTTTAGAATTCTAATAACACAATTATTATAAAAAATATATATTTTGAAATTTACCTTTAAAATTTAACTCCGAATAAATTAAAATTCTGTGTCTTGAATTAAAAATATATTTTCTCAAATACATGCTTAAACTGATTTAAAAAATATTAAATATTAACTCTTTAGTTCAATATTTATAACTCCCTGCGGTTTACCAAAGAAAAAAACATATATTTTTATTGGATAATTGTAGATAAACACCTCCATCCGCCAAACATGCTGCCTGTGGCACTGGGTTGGTCATCGAATACAACGCAAAAAAAATATATATAAATATGTATAAATAAAAAAGACAGAAACCAACTTTGACTCCCCAAGGATTCCAATAAAATACCGATAATTGCTTTACCATAAACGCAGCTCTCTCGCTGCTGCCGTCGCTGCAGTAGTGTTTACTCGTGGGAGATAAATAGATCAACGTATTCCGGCCAGGTTGCCTGCTCCTGGCGATGACAATATTGAATTTTGGTAAATACTTTTGGTATTGCATGGATGGCAAAGAGCAATTAATTAATTCCGCAACCACAAAACGCAATGTAAATGTTTAAATATCGCAGCTTGATGAAATTATTTTCCAAACATATAGACACACGCACCGGACGGGCCGTGGGGATGGGCAGTATCAACAATTTAATTTCATTTCAGCACACGTTCAATTTGCAATTTAGTCTGGCAGAAAGAATGAAACCATCGGCAGCGACAGCAGCTGGGTAATTTTTGTGCAACGTTAGCTGCTAATTTGAAAATGATTTTCCAAAACACACACACACAGACAGGGACACATGGGAATGGGGATTTGCAGGGATTCCAACTCCGAGTATCCTCTAGTTTGTTTTCCGTCCACGCTTCGCTGCACTCTTGTCCATATTCCATTTTATTATTTAATTCCCTTTCAGGTATCCTGCTCATCGTGGTTGTAATCCTGGTCGGGAACGGGTAGTCTGCAGAGATTTCCTCGTGGCAACAGCTTGATGAATCGGTGATACGAGCCCTTATCAGTTCTCCGTCCAGTTGTCTCATTACGCACACGGGGCGAGAGAATGATAAGGGTACGAATGCACCGGCCAACCCCATTTTCCGGGGCCAGCCTCGCCATTTTCCGCCAATTTCAAACACTTTTCACTTGAACTGAAAACTGCAATACTCACCCCACATCGATGAGGATATTGGGCCCCCAGCTGTCCATCAATCATTCGCGGATCTGTAAAAAGTTTCCAGCAAAAACTGGTTAAACGGCTGACAAAATGTTTTTCAGGGTTCTATTTCCCAGGAACGGGGGCAAGAAGGTGTTAAACAGCAGCTGGCGGGGCTGCAAATGAAAAGCCAAAAACTAAAAGGCGCCGAGAAGAGCCGTCTGCCAACTCATGTGCATAATTCATTTGCATAACGCATATGTATATAAATCAACTAAACACACATTTGTACATGCAGACCGTATAAATAATTCAACAGTCGGGGGAGCTCGAGGAGAGGCTCCGTTTTGGCGCATTCGTTTAGCCCTTTCGAAATATTTTCCAAACGCTTTTAGTTGGAAACTCACTAATTGATTTACTCGCCAGTTCGAGGACCCACTCGCCGTTTGATCCGGATTTAGTTTTAGTTGGTTTTCGATTTCAAGTGGTCCTGGGAATTTCCAAATCACATTCAAGGCAGCAATAGCAGCAGCCAAGCGCGGCATTCGAAATTAGCTTTGAGTCCAACTCCCAGGCCCGACCTGTCTCTGGTAATATAATGCCCCTGATATTGCGGATATAAACTAGTGCCAGTTGCAGGATCCCGGGGCTCCTCTGACGGCTCCGCTCACCTTCCATGCCATTCACGTAGAGCGAGCGCTCTCTCTCTCTCTCTCTGTCGCTGTCTCGGCGCTGCACGTTATGAATTTTCAAATGGAATTTGCTGTTGCCGTTGTTGCTCTGCAATAAATCAAAACTATGCAACAAAACGCGCAGCTACTCTGGCTTCTGCAGGTCCTGATGCTCCTGCCACTGCCACAGCCAGTGCCTGTGCCTGGGCGGCTGCCATGCCAAAAAGGATGCCAGAGGACTTATCTCTGCCCCGTAAAACGCTGCCATGTATAACCAAGCCAGCTGGCTTACCTCCCTGCCATCCTCTGCTTTTTTCACTGTTGCACTTTTACGGTTATAAATTCCGCCCCTTCTACAGACACTCTGCGGGGGGCAGGAGAGACTGAGTGGAGTTATGCGGCAAGTGGAAGCTGGCAGTGGGCGTGGCACATAAAACCGGACACATGCTTTTAATCTTCGGCGCAAACATGCTCACAGCTCGCTGATGCATGGCAAGGATGTTCTCCCTTTCGGCGTCCCACTTCGGCAACTCCGTTGCAGCAGCTCCTCGACGCGCATAAAATCTTCCGGCGGAAGTTAAAGCGCTTACCCGGAGCGGCTGTAGTAGCGTCTGAAACTTGTCTATCGTTTTCAATTAGCGCCTCACCGAATTTGGCCCAAAAATATTCAATTTTTGCTTAGTGCCGAAGTTTACACGAAAAGTGAAAGAGCAAAGGAGCAAGGGAGCAAAGGAGCAATGGAGGAGCTGGAACCGGAGAGATGGCGATGGCGATGGCGATGGCCTATTCCTGTGAGAGTTTTGGCCGCATAAATGTCGCTTATCGGCTTTTATGCGCTTTTTATGTGTGTGCCATGGCTGGGCTCGGTGTGGACACACAGGACATGGCCAGAATCCTGAAAGAGTGGGGCCATTGTTTGCATCTGGGTCGTGCGGCTGCCGCTTTGGCTAACCAATAATGGCAATTGGCCAGGCCAGACCGGGCCAGACCTGGCTGGGCCGTGCTGGGGTCGGATCGTTTGCTATCGCCACCGGCCAGGACACGCAGGACGACACGGCACCTACTGCGTTATCGGTCCTGCCAAGGGCAGAACAGCCCGGGTGCGCACAGGTGCTTTAAATTTCCCAGCATGCCGGCCGCCACCGGAGAGCGAGAGAGTGTCAACATTCATGGGCCTGTGACATCGAATACTGGCTTTTTATGCGCTTCCGTTCTCGGAGTTCTTAGTTCGGCCCCACTATGACTGGAAAATCGAGCATTTAGCGCCAACGTTATGAATATTGAAACAATTTTACGCTTGCCATTTTGCATTTTGAATAGGCAATGCCTCCTCCCGCTCCTCCTGCTCCTCTCCCTCCCGTGCGGTCTGGCTTTGTGCTGGTTTTCATGGCAACTTTTGCCTGTCTTTTTGCCTGGCTTTGGTTCAATGAAGTTGCCGGCGGGAAGTTTGGAAAGTTTTCAGTGCAGTAAATATGGTAAATACACAACTATTTTTGATGAATTATAAACGATTTATGTAAGCAAATAGTGCCGTTTGAGGAGATTTTCATTAAAGCAATATGCAGTGACGGCTGAGAGTGAACAGAAATTTATAGTTTTGCAACAGAAAATAATAAATAGTAATAGAAACTGATTTCCCAAGAATATTTTAAGTTTTTAAAAGAAGCCTGACATACATTCAACTCGGTATGTTATCTTTTGAGAGCAAACTCATCAAACTAAGCTGCCTTTAAAGCCAAACAAATATTTAAATTGCCAATAACTTAATAGCATTGGAATGCAGAGTGTCTGGGCCTACATATGTATTTCTCATCTGCTGCAGATTTCTTCCACGCGTGAATCATGTCCAAACAATCTCGGCAGCAATTATGAATAAAAAGTTGCTTTTGTTTTCCTTTCTAGCATGTTTTTGACCAATTTTTTGAATGGAAATTTCGTAGAAGACAAACAACAAGTTAATATTTATTTGAGTTTTACCTGCATGTAAATGGGAATTTGTTGGCCAAAGGAATGCCATTCGTACGCAGGCGAAGATAAAAATCGGTTGATGAGTTGAAAATCCGAAATGAAATATGCTCGAATCAATTTGCAAGCTTTTCCGGTGACTATGATGGTGATGATGATGGGCATGGCTATGGGCGATACATCCATTGAGATGGGCCATGGAGAGGGGGAGGGGCACGTGAATGAATGGGAAATGGGCCTGGGGCTGGGTCGGGAGATGGTGTTGTTCATACGTAAGTGCGTAGGCCAAAATGGACATGGCCTGTTGACATCTCACACACGGATATTTTCATATGAATGGATGTTGTGCGGCATGCTATATGTACGTGTGTGTGTCTGTGTTGTGTATGCAAATGTGCTCGCATTTGAAATGAATTTGGCATGCAAATACCGAACCGTGCACAAAATCGTTCCAAATGCTACGAAATGTGGAAATCAAAACAATCAAGTGAAGCGTTTAGCCCCGGCCACAGAACTACAATGGCTGAGAGAGAGAGAGAGAGATGGAGACGCAAAGCGAGACAAATGTCATAAATATAAAATCAAATGCAAATTGGAAATGCAGACGGAGAAGCGGTCAGGCCGCTCACAGATACACAGATACATATCGAGATTTAGATACATTTTAGCTCAACTGAATTGGAAAGGATTTACAAAATGGGCGAAGCGATACACAGCCAGAGAGAGAGAGAGAGAGGGAGGGGAGGAAATATTTGCATTTAATTAGCAAAAAGCCAGGGACAGCTACAAAAAGCAACGCCAATCGCCGGCCGCTGGTCGATGGGCTTGAAATTTGTTTATGGACAACTATTAACATTTTCCAATTACACAAAACGCTCATAAATTATGCCATGCATATGTAATTGTTTTCGTTTCGTTTCGTATATTTTCACAAACATTTCCCTGCCCCGCTGCCCCGCCTCCTACCCCTCTCGATTCTTTGCCATTTTGTTTGTTGTTTAATTAAGTATAACTTTGCTGTTGCGGACAAAATATTCAATAAGCAAGCCACAAAACCAAATCAACGGAAGTTGTTGTTGCCATTGTTGCAGTCGCAATATTCGTGTAATTAACATTAAATCATAAATGCCACAAAATGCTCCGGAAACGCGCAATTGCCCCGGAGTTTGACGATGATCATGATTACTATGCTTGATGCCAGATATGGTTAAGCTGCAAATTCGAAACCTAATTCAAATTTAAATCGAATTTGCGAATTTGTGCAATATTCTGGATCGTATTTATTCGGGCAACTTTGTCGCGCTCTCGCTTAGTTTATTATTCTTTTGCAGTCAGCAGAAATACTATGGAATGTTTGAGGGAATCGCATTTCTGGTGTGTTCCCCCGTCTCCATTTTGGTTCTTTGAATTGAGATTAAATGCCAGTTCCCAAGATTTTCAGTCGCCGCTCGGGGAGTTTGGTGTTTGCGGTTGGTATGCTCGCTGATAAGGCCGCCGCTTGGCGCATGTATGCAAATAACTTTGGATTGAGTGTGCGGGCATTTCGAGCGGGAAATAAATAATAAAAAAAGAGAATACAAAAAAGAGCGGAAAAGGCGATAAAATGTAGAGCTGCAGTTGGAGATAACCCGAACGGGGTGACATCAATTGAAGGGCATTGTTTTGGCTCCGCCACTGCCGCTCCAACCGACTGCATAATTGATGCCGCCGCTCAACCGAGCCAGCTCACTCATTTGCCTACCAAATGCCTTCGCCGAGAAAACGCCAATCAATTGGAAATGTTTTGCAGCCTAGCCCAGCATAAGTCCATCCCCCTTCCCTACCCCTATGTGCTCCGGTTCGAGACGCTAATTAATCATTGCAAAGTCAATTTAATTGATGGCAGGACGAAGAAGCCGGAGCAACCACCAAACATCCGGCAGGACGAACCGCAGCCCTAGTTACATGTGAGATCCTCGCTCGGTTCGCTCGCTCCTTGGATTTGCATGGGTAATTTGACAGATTACATGGAAGAAGACGTTGTCCCGTTGCCTAGATTGCCCGGCCACACACGCATCACCAGGCCAAATTTGATAAATTGCATTAAATGATGCGACAACCGAATGAAGAAATCACTGGGGGGTAATGTCACAGAAAAGATATAGAAGTGCACTGAAACCAGAAGTTAAACAAAGAGTTTTCGTAAATGCAATATCAAGTACGGTATTTCGAAGGCTTTAATTGTTTTGTGAAACATTAACTTCGATTTTTCTTGCCTAGAATTTAAAAAGGTAGAGTCGGAAGCTAATTCCATTTTTTAAAGAGAAAAATGAGCTGTTGATTCTATTATTTCATTTATTCTGCAAGTAAAACTCTTCCCAGTATAATTTTGATTGGCTTATAGTGGATTATATTAATTATGGTCTTGAATGTCAGGAATTAAACAAGCATTTGTCATCAATTTATATACATTTTAATGCTACTTTAATTAAATTTAGTTATCCAAGTTTCTTTGTAAATATTCCCGGAAAAAAACTTATTTCAAGAGGAGGATTTATATTAGTTAGTAGTAAAAAAATAATCCCACCTGATACTTATTTATAGAATTTCACTTTTCTCAACACATTTTCTTTAGAACTTGTTTGCCAGTGTTGTTTTTGAAGAGAAGGGCTGCCCCACCGTTTTTGGCACTGGCTACAAAACTCTTCCACCTAACAGACCCTCCTCCCCCTGAAGTAATGCCCCCCGTAGCTATACCCATATCCCATATTTGAGTTGAGTTGAGTTGGGACGAGTTCAGTTGCTGCTTAACTGTCCACTTCCTGGCATCGCCCGCATAGCGGAAGCCAGAGGCTCAGTGGCGTCCGCACAGAAACGGGGCCATGTTTCCAAGGGGGGGGCTAGCAACAATGGGCATATGTATATATATGAGGCACGGGATACGGGACACGGGGGCATGGGGCATGGGCATGGGGCATGTGGAGTGGGGACTAGGCAATACATACATATATGTAGAACGACGGCGACGCGGACACTTAAGCGATAAGCGACGGGCAACAACGTCGCGCATTTGAATTTCAATTAGAATTTTAATAATCGAAGCAATGAGTGTGTGTGTGTGTGCGAGAGTGTTGTATGGGTTGCGGGGCCAAAGCGTTCAATGTGCGCATAAATTTCGCTTCCGCTTCCCCTCCAGCACCGCTTCAGCATCGCAACTCTTTTGAGCTATTTGGAAATTGTTTTGGCTTTGGCGGGGGAATTTATTAAAATGTTTGCCCCGCGCGCTGATGGATGTTGTGGAGCCGAGGGCGAGTGAGTGTGGAAAATAAATGAAAATATAAACAAAATTAGCTGGGGGCCGAATGGCTCACGAAATTAGCACAAGGACAAAGCTGACGGCAATTCCCGCAGGACTCGACGGAAAAAACGTGCGACATGTTGCTAATTTTTTCCACTCTGTCTGCTCCTGCGTAATGTAATGAAAAAATGTGACTCTCCCAAAACAACGCAACTAACAACAAACAGACAACAGCAGCAGAGTGTCCCCGGGGGCGGGTAAACAATTCAGGGAAAAAAGCGCTGGCAGGAAAAAAGCAAATAGGCGAAGAAAAAAAAAGAGGTGAGATATATAGAGAGCGTTGGCTCAACAATTTTATTTCGGCAAGGTAGCCGATGCCGAGGGGTGGCGTCGCAGGAGGGAGGCGGGTCGGGTCTCGCAGCAGAGTCGCAATGTTCAACAGGAAAATCCCTTAATTGGAATAAATTAACTCTTATTGCTGTGGCATGCACACACAGATACGCGGATACAGATACGGCGCATAGATACACAGATACAGCCACAGATACACTCGCGGCTCCCACTGGGGCATGTGTTGGTGCTCCTCTATCCGTATCTGTGCATGTTTCCGTATCTGTTTGCCCGAATGTTTGTTGTGTGTATCTCACAGTTCTCGTTTTCTGTTTTATTTTTTTCGCTCAGCAAAGAGGGAACACAAAGCAGACACAACAAAAATTAAATAATATGATAAAAGCGAAATTTATGACACAAGAGCCGAGAGCCAGGGAAAAGCGAAATTCAACCGAAAAACACACAGTTTGAGAGGAACTGGTCTGGTTATGCTCAATGTTTGCGGTCGGGAACTTAGCTCGGTTCAAAGTTCAACTAATAGCACTCCTTTCGTGAGGAAACCCGAATATCCTGTTTCCCAAGGATGTGAGATGCGTATCTCCAGACAAAAAGTGTTTGCTTAAGGCGCTAATGAGCTGAAATGTGAAACAGGATGTGACATCCCTCAGATGGCCGAATGTTAAGCTCATTGAAGTAGAGTGAGAATTTTTATGAAATATCATACAAAGGATAAAATAGTATGTTCATGTTTTGGGAGCTTGATTTTGTTGTGAAAAATTAATAGAAGCTGAAGAAATTCCTCAGGTTTATTAATGTGCGTCACTTCTTAGTAATAACCAAAACACTCATGCTTTTTTTAAATGTTTCTTTGAAATTGGACAATAAAACTAGTTCAAGTTGTTTGCGCTGTAGCATAAGTAATGCCCCTTTTCATAAGTAGACTATTTGAAAAGGATCCCCGAGAAAGATCTCTTCTCAGATAAGAACCCGCTACGTCACAAACAGCAGGCGGTACAATGACATATTCAGTTCCCTTCCTCTTCGCTCTTTATCTGCGTTTTCTTTGTGCAGGCTTTCTGTTCGCTGTTATGTGGCTTTCTTATCAGCTCGCCGAGCAATTTGTAGGGCGATAAGCGTATGTATTTTCGGTATTACTCTTACTTTGTTTGTACTGTCTGTGTATGCGTATACGTGGCCATGTGGCAGGCCAGGCGGAGGTCTTAAATTACGACGGCGATGAGGAAACCGCGGACTCTTGGATCCGTAACGCAACTCACCCGAGGGAAATTCCATAAGTCCAGTGGCAGTTCCATTTCGATCACCAGTTCTCCAATTCCCCAGTTCGCTTTCCCTTTCCACTGATCGGTTTGCCCTTAAACATTTCAATTAACGAACGCGGATCGCTTAATTGTCGGTTCGGTGTTTTCCATTTGAGGGGCGGCAACGGGGCGGCTGCTTGTCGAGGGCAATTATGTGGCTCACTGATAAGGCTTTATCGCCTGAACTCGTCAGCCCTCGAGTGGCTGTTTTGGAGCCTTTCCAACACTCTTCCCACACATCCTGGGGCCTTCACCCAGATTCAACGATTCCCCGTTTCATTCCGCTGCGCTTTCCGTTCCGTTCTCCACCGCTGATGACGAGCAACTGTGCGGCGCACACTGTGGAAGGCAAACGAAACGGGCGAAAATTGTATAGTTGAAACAGAACAAGGAACGCAGCAGTGCTGCTCAATTGTGTAGCTATTTTTATGGGGTGGAAAGGAAAATATATACAAGTAATAAAATTAAAACCATCATTATTTAAAATATTTATATTATTTTTATATCTAATTTCTCTTTTAAAACTCTCAACCTATGTAAAAATCTTCTTAAGATATATATTTTAAAACTCGGTCTCGAGCTAGTCATTATGTGCCGGACTCGTTATTAACTAGTGAAAGTATTGTCCAAAGACAAAAAAAAATAAAAAAAATAAATAAATAAATTATCCTATAAATATTAAATAAATCATGAAATCATGAAATAATAATAAAAATTTAAGTTATAAAAACATAACAAATGTTCGTCGTGAAATAGTCTAAATTAACAACTCTGAAAATTATAGAGAGAAAAAGAGCGCACTAAAGAGAGATTGCGGGTGACTCGCTTCCATAACGGTTCCCTCACTCACCGCTTATCAGTGATCGCTGGTCAGAGCGGGATGGCCTTACTCTATTATTCATAATTCTTCTCATTTTTATTGCTTTTATATCGCATATTAGAACAAGATTTTCAGCTCAAGAAAACGCGGCAAAGAAGTGTGCAAAAAAAACGGCGAGAGGCACAGGGAAAATGCCAAAAACATTTGCAAAACACATGTCAATGGCATGTTTACTTTATTTTTATTATTTTCTTCTTTTATTTTTTGGACCCTGGGATTTGCCCACGAAAATCCTTTTGTTTGCGTCACAGCATGCGAAATGCTCAAAAGTGGGAGGGGAATGGGACAGGCGCAGGGACAGGGACACTCGGTGCATAAAAATTAGTCGACAGAAAAAAGTTTGCTGAGCGCGCAGCTAAATATTTGAAATAAAACGGAAAAGGCGAAGAGCAGTCGAAAGGAAGAGGAGCAAAGATGAGAAGTCTGAGCATCAGCATATGCAAATTTTCTCTCTTTCTCCCCTTTCCCCACATTCCCTTTTTTCCATCGAGAGTGTGACGTATGAATGCTGATGTCAAGCTGCCCGCTGTTGCTTTGCCCTGCTGTTTCATACGCCTTTAAATATAATTTATATCCATGAGATGAAGGCGTAGATGAAGAAGGAGAAGAAGAAGAAAAAGAAGATGGAACTGACATATGCAACCGTTTGCCGCTCTTCTTATTTTCTTCGTTCTACTTCTTCTTGCTCTGCTTTCAAACGGGGCATCGTCATCAAGTTTTGTGAGCAATTACAACATCTGTTGAATATCGCGATACACACACACACCCACCGAGCAGCTACCAGCATGGAGCACTTTGGCATTCTTTTATTCGCTATTTCTGCACGGAGAAAAATTAATCACTTAAATAGGCCAAAAAAGCATTTTCAGTTCTTCATCTTACTGACATGATATTAATGATTTTATATTTAGGATTTCAAAAAATTTAAAATAATATATTAACAATAAAATTTAGATTTATTATTTCTATAATTGATTTCTCACAGTGCACGCCAAACGGCAAACAGATCAAGTAGGAATAAGAGTACAACAATAAAACCAGCGAAAAGAAAGAAGGCGAGTGAGACGATACTGGGGAACAAGGGCGGAGGACGGATGGACGAACACGGGAACTGAGCAACCCCTCCAACCACTTGGCATTGAACTTGGAAGATGTGCTCCGCTTCCTTTCGAGCAACAAGGGAACATCGAGAACATCGCGTCCTGGCAGTGATTGAGCCATTGAATTAACATTTGGCAATGATTTACAAGCAAATTCAGATAATGGCCCCGAAATCGAGCAGCGTGGGCGTGGACGGTTTGTGCGTTTGGAATTTCAAGTAACCATTATATCCCGAAACTACACCACGAATCACTTAGAGGAGGAAACCCACTCAAGACGGAGAAACCCCTGGGGGAAAATGTTGGATTAAATTTGATATTTTCGACGGCCACGTTTATGGTTTCCCCGAAATAACGTCAGAGAGCTTCGTTTTTAGGGGAGTGTTTGGTGATTTAAGGGACTTGGAACTATTTTTCAAGAATTTTACATGAGATTTGAAATTAAATAAAAACAAATTTTAATAAAATTAAATAAAATTTATTCAATACCAAATTATTAATTAATATTTCCTCCTGGCTTTATTTACCCTGCAAACGACTTCTTGGACTTACAACTTCGTTAAATCGTGCGGAACTTTTCTCCTAAAAAAACCTCAAAACGAATTGAATTCTCTACGACCATTAAGACTTGCCCTTTTGGAACCCGAAAGCTTTTACACTGTTTGCTGTGCTGAGAGAACCCTTAACCCGGTTACAGACTCTGCGAAAAGGGCTTACCCTTAAAACTGCACCAATCAATCAGGAAGCCGGAGGGATGACGGGGGAAATGGCGACACAAAGAATGCAGTGCCAAAGGCTGAGCGAAAGAAATCTGTCAAAAAGTGGTAAATGAAACTCTTCAGATGTCAGTGAGCCATAAAATTATGCGATAATTAATTTCTCATACACAAATCCCGTGTCGTTTTCAATGGATTTTAGGGCAAAAAAAAAAAAATAATAATAAAATAAAACGAGGGGAAGCCTGGCATTCCGGGGGCATTGTTTGCCCGGCGTTTGCTTTTTAGCGATTTTTCAAAATACGAGTAATTCCTTTTCGCTTTTTATTTGCTTTGAGACTGGAGAGACGACGACTCAACCCTCCTGGCTGGCTGCTGGCTTCCGCAATTATGATTGTCCTTCGGCACTCGTTCCTTTTTACACTCAGTTCTGTCCTGTCTCCTTGCGGCCTTAATTAAAATCTGTACAAATTTCTAAATTTTTGCCAGCAAATTGCCGCACTGCTGGCCACTGTGCCAAAAAAAAAATGTCAAGGATGTGGACGAGGAGAAGACAACCCCCGGCAAGGCAAGGACAAACCGAAAAAGGTTGCCGAGCGTGGATGCGGTGGCCTAAAACAAAGCGCACAGATTTCAATTGTTTGTCGCCATTGTGTTTGCCCCGCCGCCCATTGAAAGGGGCGTGGCAGCAGTATCTGAAGCATGCTATAAGTTCCCATTGTCTTGAGTGGGCATTGAATATGCCAGTGCGAGTGCGAGTAGGACTACGAGTACGAGTACGAGTACGAGTGCGAGTGCGAGTATGTGCTGCGGATGCAAAGGATGCTGGGTATGAGGATTGCCCCCGAAATGGCAAAAGCCAAGTCCCGATCCCTGAACCATGGCCATGTGCGACCGGAACTTACACCAGCCCCTTGGAGAACCCCCTTGAAAAGCCCTCTCTTTCAACTAATTTGTCAACCTCAAGGCAAATGAGCAAACGCGCCATTACGCATTCTCCCGCCAGCCAGCCAGCCATCCCAGCGATCCAGGTGGTGGCGCTCTGTCGGCCAACTTCCGTTAATTAACGTTAATTTACTTGAAACTCGCCCCAACATCCGCCAGCGGAAATGTACGAATAAAGGGGGTGGTGGTTGGCGGCAGCTTAAATACTTGAGGCGATTTGTCCACCTAATGGAAAGAAAAACAAACGTCGAAGAGCATGAAAAGCATAGAGAACCGAGCGAGGAAAAGTCGAGTATTACACTGAGAAAATTAAAATTTAAAAAAATGTCTTGACAAATTTTTTAATTTTCATTTAATTATTAGAGGAATATTTTAAGGACATGTCCCTTATGGTGAAATATTAAATGCTTGTTGATCTTCTTTTATATATACAAAAACTTAGCTTTAAGACTTATTCTGATCTATTTATATTTATATTTATTATATCGAACTTTTACTCATTTTATAAAAAAAACCATAGTTTTTCCTACGAGTGTAGATGGCGGAGTAAAACTGTGGGCGTGATCCCCGGTTGAGCTGCCAAGTCATCGTCGAGTACGTGCCACACTCGCCAGCATCAGCCAGCATTCAGTGTGGCATCCCCGTCGAGGACATTCACATTTAGATGGCTGCAGCGATGCAGCCGCATGCTTTTCTCTTTTTGCGGAGATTAAAAAATTATCCTGCCCAAAAAGTTGACAAAAAGTCGGGAAAATATTTGCAAGAGAGCTTCAACGGTGGCTGTTCAATATGCACAGTGTGTGCCTGATGGAAATATGATTAAAGCCGAGGCGGAAGCAGAGGCAACAAAGGCAACACACAGGACGTGCTCCAACTGCTGCTGCTGCTGACCGAAAACCAAAGAGGACGCGCCAGGATTATGCAAAGGCACGTCAGAAGTTGTTTGATGTTTGAACGCCCCGAGAAATCAACTGGCAACATAAGACAAAGTCAAGTGCAAGAGGGAAATCGGCGGAAGAGCAGGGGAACTGGGAAAACAGGATAGCTGAGTAGCTGGATAGCTGGCAAACAAATAAAACGCCCGGCGGCCATTTATTGATGCAGCGCACACGCTCCCCCAACGTCCTGCGTACTGCAGTTTTGTTAATCTTTCCCACGTGAGTTGGGCAAAATATTTTAGTTTCAACTTTGCCCTCCCTCCAACCTCCCCCTGCCCCCTGTAAAAATTCTATAAAATATCGAAAGTTTGGTCCGTGTTTTCCCTGGGCTCTCCGCCACCCTTATGTGCGGTGTTCGAGTGTAACTGGCCGTGCAGCTTACATTTTTCCAGGAAAAGTTATGAAAATTCATAATATGCCAATACACACACACACACACACATGGTGTGCAACTTTGCGGTCTTTTAAAAGATTGTCTGCATTATTTGCGGCTGCTGTTGGTCCGGCTCCTGATCCCGATTCTATATCCTATATATACCGGGCCTCCTCTCCCGCTGCCCTCCGCCTGCCGGAATTAGAAGCCCGTGGCAAGCCGAGCCAAACATTCTCTGAGCTGTTAACAAAGTGAAACCGCACAGTTTTGTTTTGAAAAGTTTCCCATTTTTCCACCCCGCTTTTGCAGCTTGTTCTTAATTTTTTAAACGATAACGGTATTTAGTTTAGCATGAGCATCGGCTTTCAGGGGTTTGCGGGTTTTCCGGGTTTTTGTGGCAGGACTTGTAACAATATGCGTTGGGGTGCCCCATGATTATGCAAGCCAAGCAGACTTGTTTGTTAAGCTACAGGATTAAATATAATTTCCATAAAATGGAAAAACTAAACATAAACCTTTTATTGATGATGACTCGGGGCCAATTGGTTTATAAGTTTTTGCAAGCGAAAGCCGAGTAAATTGGTTTCAAAACATGAAAAAAATACATTCCCTGGGCTATACATGTTTTGAAGTTAGGATAAGTTTCTAACAACATAAGGAGATAAATATATGAAAAATATATAAAAACATATTTATCGAATAGGGGAAAATGCTGCTTAAGGCTATACATGTTAATTTTAAAATCAATTAAATAGAACAAATCAAATTGAAAAGCACGAAGTGTTTTAATTCGAGAAACCAATAGAATTGAATAATTTTATTTTATTAACAATTTCTTTTCTTAAAAAAAGTAAAGCAAATACATTGATTTTTCGCTTATAAAAATATGGGACTGCAATCTTTACTATCAATTTTATATCAGGCTGTTAAAGTCTCACATTTTATGAGCACTTAAAGCCGGCTTTGGACCCACTTAACCATAATTTGCTTTTACTAGCCTTAACACCCCCCTGAACTGGGAGCCAAAAGCTAATTTAGTTGATGCGTGAACATATTTTGGCCTATTTGGCTGGCTTCCTGATTTTGTGGCTACGTGTTTTTGGCGGCTCTTGTAACGAGCTGCTAAATCGAATGTGACTAATTCGCGGCAGGCAGAGGGCCGGGCCTCAGCGAGGCAGTGACTTAGAAGACGGCAAGGACACGGCCAAGGACCTGCTAATAACAGTCGTCGAGCTAGAAGCGAGACCGAAGCGAAGCCACCGAGTATTATTAATATATTAAAGACAATTCAATTGGAAAATTGGCAGAGACGAGACGGCGAAGTGTTCGCCGTTCTGTCGCCGCTCCGTTCTGTTCTGTTCTGTGGATATGAAGTAATTGAAATAAACGAGCTGCGAGATGGAAATGCCATACATTGAGCTGCCGAGGGGCTGCCGTTGCCTCCATTCGCCCGGGCTAGAGTTGAATGTTTAATAAACGATTTCCGTCACAGTCGAGCATTTGAAATGCAAGCAGCCCGAATGTATCTGTAGCTGTAGCTGTATCTCTGGCTGTACATCCGACTGTGTGCAGCCGAGATTAGAGCGGTGTTCGTGCCAGCCAACAATTGGCAGAGCAAACTGAAATCAGTGCGTGGAGTATCTCCATCTGTGTATCTGTAGCTGCCCGAGTATCTGTATCTGAATCTGTGCTGCGTGTATCTCCGTCCGCCACAATGAGCTCACTTTGTTGTGTGTTCCAGAGCGTGTGTGTGTGGCTGTGCGGGTGCATGTCGGACATTTCATTATCGAAATGTGTGTGTGTGTGTGTGTGTGCCAGCCCCTAGTGGAAATGATAATGAGGGCTTATCGAGCGCCGTCTGGCAGCGGAAGTGACCCGCTCTCTCTTCCATTCAAATAAATCGGAATCAGAGAATGAGAATGAGAGAATAAAATGTGTGAAATTTCCCAAAAATGTTCGAGGAGGATGTGCCAGCCATCAGCCAGCCGGCCAGCCAATAAATAAATAAAAATCAATCAACAAGTGGCGACTATCGTTTGTGTCCAGAATGTCTGCATTTTCAGTTTGGCAACGCATGAAATATTTATGTTGGCGATTCTTTGACTATCTTTCAGACAGACACAACTTTTCTAAATGCAAATATCGCGTACTTCTGTTTGATTTTAATTTTTACCTAGCAAATATCTTTTCCATCCTGATATTACCCAAAGTAAATAACGAAAAACTCTTGAATTATTTATTTCTGGGTCTTGGGCAAACATATTTCTTGACTCGATATCCACTATAAGTGATTATTATAATTAAAATAGTTAAGAACCCCCTGGCAGAGGTAAATCTGCCCAGCCTGCATATTATTTGGAATATTTGAATAGCTCAGAGCACACACTCGCTCCCGAACCCGCACCCGCACTCGCACACACACTCACGGCAGTGCAATCAAATAATCATAAATAAGTAATGATGTGCCTGGTTACTGCCAGGATTCCGGCACATCCCTCGCCTACCCGCTGCCTCACATCCCGATATCCTTGTATCTGAGCTACATGCAGGCGGGGTATATACACACAATATATATAGTGTGTGTGTAAGTGCAAAAGGCATTTATTTCTGGACCCAAAATGAAGGCACGACCAGGCGTGGCTTCAAATTGTAATGATGCCACGCCCCCGCCCTTGCCACCGCCGCTGCCTCATCCCGCAGGATGCGGTCCCCGCACATGTATTCGCACAGAGAACTTCCTTTTGCCAGCGGAGAGCAAATAAATTGCTATAAAATTTTACCCAAAAGTCGCATACGAGAAGCCCCACAGCAGTCGTCTGTGTGTGTGTTTGGGGGTGGCGCAGTGGCTGTGGGGGCGTTTCCCCTGCAGCCTAGTGCCCGTTTCAATGGCATAACCAGACCGAAAAGCCTCGTCCGAGCATTGAGAAATGAGCTCCAGAGGAGGAGCAGTCGGCGGGGACTGTCGTCATGTCAAGCAATTCAATTCAATTTGGTTTCTCACGCGTTTGTTTGCCAGCCCCAAGCTTCTTTCCCCCGCCCAGCCCCTGTCCCCTTCCCCACTCTGTGTGTGTGTGTGTGTTTATTTTTATTTAATTCATTTCTTTTCCCCAACTGTCAGTCCCACCATATGCTATGCCATTTTATTTTTGGCCTGATTATGCTAATATTGATGGCAAATAAATAACAATCTGCAGAAAGTGGAAAACTTTCCGGCAAATATTGAAAGTTTTCTTTCTTTTCTTTCCCTTCGCTTTGGCAGCTCATAAATTTCTCCTTTAAAATATATAAGTAGAAGAAGGCCATAAAAAACGGCGAAAGTGAACAGATTATGGCTGTCATAGATGATAATTTATGGTGCCCTGGGCCGGGGGCCTTCCATTTAATTGATTTAGCACAGTCACTCCCCCTGCGGGCACAGAGCTGGAATTACAAGCGTTTTCCCCGGGGGAACTCATTTATCTGGCTCACTCACACCGCACATTTTCCACACTCAGCTCCAATTTATGCTACACACACTGGCCGCCGACTCACACTCGGCACACTCGACACACGGATGATTTTAACACGCTTACTTACATGGCAAAATGCAGGGGCTTGGGGTTTTCCAATTTCCGCTTAGCTGCTTCCGGTTCTGCTGGCCGCCGGCGACTTTAAGTGGCCGCCGCCGCAGCTGTCATCATCGCTCAACTTAAAGCCTGGCCGCCGGCTGTTGCTTTAGCGCCGAGTATTGATTGCGGGATGCGTCAACGCACACACAAGCACAGAGAGACAGAGAGCCTGGTCACACGGCCACAGGGATCAACTAAACTTTGCTTCGTCCTTTAGCCGCTGGAACAACCTGACACGAGCGAGTCCTGCAGCCAAATGAATCCGTGGGATGCTGCGTATCCCTCAGATGCACGAACTGCAAAAACGAACGGGTTTCGGCTCGTGGCTCGGCTCTTGGGATGTCGCCTGTTCGGGAAATCCCATTTTTTGGGACAAGAGCCTGAGTGGCTTGTGCGCAGGGCCGGAGAGCAGGATGCTCGATGGGGAAATGTAAACAAAAAACGGTCGTCTCCGCTCGGCTCTTGGGATGCTGCTGCCTTTAATTAGCCACCGCTTGCATATCGGAGCGGAGCCGAAGAGAGTCTTCCCCCGAAGAAGAGAGTCCCTGCCAGCGAAGAGAGAGCGCTACCAAAGAGCTTTCTCGCTTTCTCACTTTGCTCGCTGATAAGGCTACTGACCTTTGTCTTGGCCAGTGGCGTGGGGCCAAACGGGGGTCACGGATGGCATACAGTGGGCTTAGCCCGGCACTAAACGCTCTCGAGTGTTTTCTAAATACGTTGAATTTACACAATTTTCAAATTTCGCCGCTTGGCGAGCGCTTTTAATTAAATTAATGCATTGCCTACATTGCGGCGCTCTCTTGGCCACTTAATTGTTGGCATTTTTCTTCGCCCCACTGAGCGGGGTCCACGGTGTCCTCCCAGGGGCCCCGAAGAGGGGTAGCGGTGCGGGGGCGTCTGGACAAACAGCTGTGCCATGGAGCGCATAGATTACACAACAAACAAAAGCCGCTCAGAGACAAAAGCCAGCGCAGAAGTTGAAGTGGAGAAAGTGGTGGCGCCCAAACTGGGGGAGCAGCTTGGGCACGAGTGGACTGGACTCGGACCCCTCGTCCTGCCCGTGTGCGAGCCATTTGCTGCGAAATCTGAGCAGCTTTAATTCGAGATCCCCGGCATACGTCAAATGTTGAATGAAGGCAAATTTGTTTTCCCGGGGTGGAAGAAGAAAGCAAAAGGAATAGGGAAAGAGCTAGAGAAAAGCTGGGGAAACTCCGTAAGGGCGCTTATTAATCAAACGAGTCCGAGTTGGACACTCGACTAATTGCCGTGGCTCATATGCACGTACTCTTATGGGGGCGTGCATCTAGATGCCAATTAATTGAAGTGATTCATCTGGCGACCATTTGTCCATAACACGTGACACTCATAATATTTACTTGGTTTTCCTTATTTATGTATCTCTGAGTAATACACTTAATATACTTATAATACATTTAAATATAATTTATTATTTATGAAGTTTATGATTCACATTTATTTTAAAAACAATATTTAACATTATTCAATAGGAAATTACTACTCTTGCAGGGCATTATTATTTTAGACAATAGCTTCCTTGCTTTTTTGAACTCGTAATTTCTTAAATTTAAGCGTTGGTCACATAGGTCATTCATTATTGTTGTAAAGCAAACGTTGGTTACATTATCGCATCAGTCACCAGAGGGATGTATAGATGCAATCTCTCGGGAGAGGGTCTGATTGACAGTGTGACCATCTATTCGAATAGGCATGTTAGAACCTGCATTACGCTATAAAGTTCCTCACTTTATATAACTAATATTCCATCAAATAAACGTTTTATCACGTAGTAAAATAAACTCTTACTAAACTAATATAAACATAGAATAGAATTGTAATAAAAGCACCACTAACAAGTGATTTTTTCTGAAACACTTACCTTTTACAACCCTCGTTGAATTTGTTTTCCACTTAGTCAATTATCTGACTAATTTCCCGGATTAACATTTGATTTCCTGCACCACGTGTAGCCCTTTTTCGGAGAGAGAGAGGGAGTACTGCCTGCCTTGCCCACTGAACCAATTTGAATTTAAATGCCCGCAGTTTGTTTGCTCGTCCTTCACACTCGCAGCAAGCCGGCAACAATCAACACATGCCGTGTTAAATTATCTAGTTTTCAATCACGGTCTGGCAACGCTCAGCCAGCACGTAGTTTTTCCCAGCCCTCCTTTTCTTTTCGCCCTTTTGCAGCTTGTTTTCCCCCATTTTCCCCCCACAGTTCGAAGAGGAAAGCCGAATGATTAATGACCGCTTTGCATTGTCGCTGTTTTCGTCCTTGCAGCGAGGAAACTTGTCGATGGAATGTGTCACGAGCAAAGTAAAACTAAAAGCCCTGGAAATGAAATTTGATTTTGTGCCGTGGAAAGCCAAAGGAAAAGGGCTAAGCTGAAAGCTCCGAGTTGATTGAGTAACCTGGGAAAGGCGAAGCCCGGTGGAAAAGCCGAAGAAAGCGTAAGAAAAAAAAAGAAGGTTCCGATTGATAGCGATAGCGCTACTGATATGCAAGGCAATTTTCGGAGAAAATTTAAGGGACAAAGGACGTAGAAAAAACTCACTGCAGAGAGAGGCGAAGCGAAGTTGGGAAAACAAACGGAACAGCTGACGATGCGGGTCGGAAAAGCAAGTGCTGATAATGACGATAACACGCTGACTCCGTTGACAGGCTGCCACCACCCACCCGTCTGCCCAGCCCGGACGTCCCCGGAAAATACAAATAACAGGTTCGCATTTTGGCCAATTCAAAAACTCAGGCGCTTGTGGTGTGTGTGTGATGTGGCTTGGGTGTCTAGTCCTCTCCTCTTCCGGTGACAAATGAAAAATGTGTCGGGCATATTAAAAGGGATTTAACCCCCCGAAAAACCTTGCCCACTCCAGCGGATAAATGGTCCTGCCCAACGCATTACTTAAATTAATTTCGCCTTAAAGCCAATCCCGGCAAGGGCAAAAAAACAAACTCACACACACACATAGCAATAAAGGATCCCAGTCCCAGCGAAAAGGACAAAAACTCCGGCTAGAGTAAATATTTAAATGAGGACAAAGGGACACAGAAGGCAGCAGTGCTGCAAAAGTAAAACAAATAAAACGCAAACACGTCGAACGCATTAAGCACGTGTAAATATTTGTGAAGAGCAACAACTGCAGCAAAGAACAAAAAACAAAATCAACAGAAAAATAAATAAATAAAAAACAATATAAAAAAGGATAAAAACGACAGCATAATATGTATGTATGTCAAAAGCTGTGCAAACCCTAAGGGGTATGGTGTCAGTTCTCTAATTAGCATATCATGAGGCAAAACTACCCCAGGGAATATTAGCTTAGGCTATAAGTCCTCAAAAAAAGAAGAGATTCATAGATCTGTTATGTTTCCCAACAAAAAAGCCTTCAGTGAATGTAATCAGAATTTAATATAAAATTAATTAAGGTTCCATACAGAATTTATAAAAAAACATTTTTGTTATTGCAAAAAGAGAATGGATATGTTGTTGCATTACTGAAATTATAAATGTAATTAATGAAAAACAGTTGAATAAAGGAAATAAAATGACAACGGAATGCAATAACTACAAGATTTAATATTTTTTATTAAATTGAATACTGAATGTTCTACTTTTTACCACAGACTAAATTCTTAATCACTTTACATAACTAAAAGAAATCTTTTACAAAAATCAAACAAAATATTACTCAAATTCAACTTTAACTTCCGAAACTCAACCACAAGGAATGCTGCCCCGTTATAACTCCTTAATACCTTAATAAAAAAACAAACAAAATAGTTTTCGATGTCTATAAATCCTGTACCTCTATTTTTTGTTGTTAAATTTAATGAAGCAGCCTCAGCTGCAGGAATTCTCTCATAACTTGGACTTTTCCTTACCTGCAACGCTTTGGTTGCATTACAGGGACTCGTCTTTTTTCCCAGGGCGTGTCTCTTGCAACAAACAACAAAAAAAGACTAACGAAAAAAGGGTGAAAAACCCCTTTGTGGCTGCTTCTAATTAAAAAAGTGCCAGCGGTGGAAAGCGGTATCCGCGGCGGTCTTTGTCGCCAATGAACCAACGACGACGAGAAAAAAAAACATGGCAAAAAGCGGGACTGGCGACCAAGAAGATGGCACAAAATTCGTGGCATACTTTCGAGAGCAGCGCATATTTCGCCCCAGCATAATTAATTAAAATTATTCGCCGGGCAATAATAAATTTCTGCAGAGCTGCCAGCACGTGTGCTAGAATGTGTGTGTGTGTGAGCCTGTGCGAAAACTTGGCCATAACGGAGTTTCGTGCGCAGCACGGCCAAAACATAACTGACATCATTAGCCCAACTTTAATGGAGTTTTTGCCAAGTCCAGCGGGGACTAAGCGAAACAAAATAGAACCCAATGAAATGAAAACAAAATTAAATATGGCCTTTTGCAGCCTCCGTCGTGCCCAAATTTATTTAGTAAACAATTTAAACTTTGCACATTTGTTTCCAAATATGCAGCGCACTCAATGGGACTTGGCTTATGCAAAACTCCGCTATGGCCAAGTGGCTTAGATTTTTTGGCCCCTCCACACACACAGAGACACACACGAACATTGTATAGTAGATATAAACTGGATAAAGGAGACGACGGTGGAAGGACATAATGACAAAGTTTTGCCACTGCCACTGCCAGTACCAAGGTGGCAAGAACTATGTGGGATTAGACAATTTGTATGCCAGCTGCCAGGCTGCCAGGCCACTGCCGCCCACTGCTCGGCAGCCCAAGCAGCCTGCGGTTGAACGGAACTCCTGGCCCTGACCAGAATCCCCGCCAGAATCCCCGACCAGAGCCCGACCAAGACCAAAGCAACCGCCGTCCGCATTAAGCCACAACTGATGTTTACATTTTTAACTACGGCCAAAGAAAAGTTTGCCTTGCCAGCAGAAAACTCAGCGTTGCCAGCCGGAGAGGCCGCCCAGCAAAACCACCCAGTCGCCACCCCCCGAAACCACCCACTTTGCCAGCCCCTTTCTGGGCCATTTGGGCATAAAATTTAATGCATATAATATTGGTTAATGATGTTTGCAGTTGCGGGGCTTAGGCGAGCATTAACTTGGCCAAGTCCAGAACACCTGCTGTCCCCTATCTGGGCTGTGCTCCTTTTGCCCTTTTCCCCCAGTCTGAAAAGGACCATGCTTCCTGTATATAAGTCAGTGAGGCAATTAAGTCTGGCAAGGAGTCGAAGACGTGGCCCCATGTTAATTGAATCAGACTTTAAAGTTGCAGCAGCAGCAGCAGGGAAAGCAAGCTGGAAGGGATCAGGAGAATATTTAAGTATCCTGTCACCTTTTATATTCTCAGAAAGAAAACCAATAATATGTATGGATACGTAGAAAGTTTAATTATAAAGGGAAAGTAAGGGGGATAGAAGAGGCGTTTATATAAGTGACCCCTTAAGAAAATTAAATAAAGCTTACAAAATATATATCCACAGGAGAGAGTAAGATGATCTCATGCTATATGGAACATATAACTTGGTCGTAAAAAAAGTTTGAGCCGGAAAAGTGAGCTATTGTTGGCTGGCCAACCAATTTCAAACTCATTAAAAATTGATTGACAGCTCAAACACACACAGGATACACACAGGACACCTACTACTCGTACATAAATGCAATCAGTGAGAGGACCCAGAAATCTAATTGGCGAGTTTATGGCCAGGACTTTTGATGTCCTCACCCGCGGGAACGAGTGAGGCGACGGTGTTGACCAGGGGAGCCATTCCGCTGCATGTTTGATGAATGCCACGTTGACAACGACAACTCTTACACAGCCACACACACACGACACTGGGGTGTGACATAATTAAACGCCAGAATCCTGGATGTGCCAGCTAATGAGCAGCAGCGAGGGATGACAAGAGGATAATGGCCACACAGAGCGGCATAGAGGGTGAGGAAATCATAACCAGATGCTGCTCATTTTTTGGAACTAGGTTAATGTGAAATTATGGCAGTGGGCCTGCTTCTGCTGTTCCTGCCGCCTTGTGCTTGCATTTTAAATGCTTTCATAAATACACAATCTGTTTAATTTGAAGCAGGCAAGGCTTTGTCTCGCCGCAGAGGCGGCATGTGCTCGACCCTAATGACAGGAAATTGTGCGGTCAATCAAGCTGACCGAGCTGAGGCACGGCCACAGAAACAAATCATTATGGCCACAAAATCATCATTGGCAACTCGGCTCTGCACTCGGCACTGGCATTTGCATAATTGCAAGCCGAAGCCGAAAAACTTGCAGGCCTGCTGGAGCAGGAACAGGAGCAGGAGCAATTAAGAGTCCGGCCAGACAATTGCATCATCCGTCTTCCGCAGCCATTTGTCCGCTTCACGCGCAGGACACACTGGCCACAGGACACTGGATGGATATTGGAAGCTGGCCTCGCACAAACACATTTAGTAAATTAAAAGGGAATTTATTGCTCACTAAATGCAGCAATTGCCATGTGCATCCGTGTGCGCCGTGTCCTGTGCAATCCTGTGGCATCCTCTCTCTCCCTATCTCAGCTGCCGGAAAGGTCCTGCCAAATGCCCTCGAGTGCGTGTTTGTTTGTCCGCTTAGCTCGGTTTGCTTAATCTTTGACAAGCAGCCAGAGGTCGTTGCCTCATCTCGTCTCCACACCAGTAACGCCGGCAATCAGGGCAAACAATGCACGGCATGGCATGGCACCAGGGATTCCGAACGGAGCAGAAGCCACAGCAGGAGGACCTCGCAGGAGCAGGCAGGAGCCGAGGTAACCCGGGAAACAACAACAGACGGGAACGTGTGCATGCAGCTGGCAAAAACAAATGCGGCATCTGGGTTCAACGGCGACGCCCCGAACAGGTCGACTAATTAATTATATCATTACACTCTCCGAGTCGGTGGAAAAGATCTAAGGAATCATTATACACAAAACGAGACTAAAGTTGAGTTAAATTAAGGCGAATAAAGGCTATAAAATTAGCAAATTCAGGCACTTTATTGTGCAGTTTACTCGGGTTAAGTGCATAAGCTGATCAATGGCATTGGGTTAGAATTTCTAATATAATTAGGTTTGAGTTTCATTAAAAATGAAAACGAATACTTTAAACTTTCATAAATAAATATTCCTATATATCTTCGAAGCTTATATAAGAAAGCTTCTTAAAAATAAGGCTTCCTTGAGTAAGAGAGGCCAAGAAATCAAGTTTTGATACTTTAAAGTGAGATATCTTAAGATTTTAATGAGTGTAACTATACAAATCACTTTAAAGTGCCAAATAAGATAAAGAACATATTATTTGGTCTATTAAAACATTGGTTTTTTCTTCTTAGATATATAACTTTTTAACAAAAAATGTAATTCTGACGCCTGAGAAAATCTCAAACCGCTCAAGTAAGCTCAATCTTTTCAATGTCTATGTAACCCTTTAAAATGAACTGAAATGACATTATTCACTCCACATTTTAAGCAAACAAAGCCAAAATAAACTCCCAAAATAAGAATCAAAACAAAAATAATCAAAACCAAGCTAATTTGGCACGATTTGAGCATGTGAGCCACTCGCTAAGCTGCGGAGGTTATGCCTTATCACAGCCCAGGCTGTGGGCCCATAAAAAGCCGAGACAACCCAAAAGTGCACTCCGGCAAAATAAATTGGTAATTGCATGCGGCAAGGCAAGGCAGGGCAGAGCAGGGTGAGGCAAGGCAAGGCAACGCAAGGCAGGCATTTAATGAAACGAAACAGGACATGCAAATGGCAATCCCGGATCCCCCATTGCATTCCCGTTTCCATTCCCGCACCCATTCCTCGTCCTCCGGTGACATAATGAATAGGATTTTGGGTTTCTGCGGCGAGAGAAACAGCCGGAGAAACATCGGGACGGGACATGAGCTCCTTTTGCCGGGCCCCAACACTGCAATTTGCACCAGAGCCAAAAAGGATATGCAAAGCGATAGCAGGACGACGAGCGGCAGGAGCAGCAGGAGCGGCAGCGCTGGAAAGCAGCTTCATGGCAACAGATGTTGCATCTTTGTTGAAAAGCAGCCAATTTGGAGAGCACCGAAGCCGAAGATAGACATGGCAGAGTGACAAAAATGTAATATGAAAACCCAGGCCCCGGGAAAACAGAGTCAGCGAGAGAAAAAAACTGAAGGAAGAGCTCATGTCAAGGTGCCACGACCCTGAGATACCCGCTAGTGACAGCTGATTTATTTTACAACGAAATAAACTCTTTTGCAATAACTAAGCATAGTTTGAAAATGCTTAAATAAGGCCTAGTAACTGTAGCAATAATAAATACTTTACAGTGTCATTGGATATATACCCCTTTTCCCCAATGATTACTCGGTATGGAGAAGGAAAATCGCCAGGCGAGAGCAAAATAAACGGCAAAATAATCGGCGCACAATGCATTGGCAATGAGCCAACGTTCGGGGCGGGGCGGCAGCGGTCGGAAAAGCGGTTGGAAAAGCCCCGCCACCCGCCATCCGCCGTCTGTGTTTGCTATCGATGAAATTGTGGTCGCGCCACGGAAGGGGGAAGCGATAAAGCCGCTTGCTTGCCAGCAACGAAATGGGCGTTACAAATGAGGACAGGTGGACTTTACAGAAGGAGGCGGTCGTGTGGGCGGTGCACTGGCCGTGGCCAAGGTTTGGGGTCATCCCGGGACATGTAAAAATTAATTAAGCCCGCCCACGTTCGCGTTCACGAAACTAATTGAGAGTACAGAGTCACACCATATATACAGCAAGTTGAAATTCAATTTTCGGCTGGCTCTGCTGAACCAGTTTTCGGTGCGGCCCTAAAACCCTATCGATTGGCTTTGTCTCCTCAAATGTCCACACAAAACTTTCAATTACAGCCTAGTGTCAAAGATCAACAAACAAAGGCGGGGGGAATGGCAGGCGTGGGATGACGCGGCGAAGGGGCTTTGGCGGAAAACCGATGCCCGAGGCAAACATTTCAATTTGCCTGCCAGCTGACAAAAGCCAAACAACCAACACTGCCAGCCGAGTGAGTGCCGGGCAAAAAAGCGGAAAAAATCGACAAAAATCGACAAAAATCGAGTGTGGATTGGCCCACAAATCGGGCAAATAGCGAGGAGAAAACAAGAATATAACCAAAGACCGGGAAACACTATGAGCAGCAGCGGCAGCCATTTCATATCCTGTGCGAACGGATGTGACAGCGAGCGGCAAATGGAACTCGACCATGGCTGATGCCCAAAGCCGGGCGGGGATTAGGCCCCCCCGCTCCTCCAATGTCGATTCCAATTCCACCGCGAAACCTAGAATGCCATTGCTCGGTGGTTATCCTCCATATCTCGGGCAGCGGCATATTAGTTTACGGCGGAATATTTAGCCACATGCTCAGGTGGGCAGGCCTGGACCGAAATTCCGGAGCGTTTTCGCGGCGCAAATAACTGAAAAACACAACATGGTCGAGCGAACGCCTCGCCATATTTGTTTTTCCGGCTGCTGCCGTCGTATGTGTGAGCTATTATGGCCCAAAAGAACAAACTGTGCCGCAAACATGGCCGAAATGCAATGCGCGTATCAATGGCCTCACTAAAACACAATTGTACCCTGGACAGAAGGATACCGGAATCCGTGGGAAAATCCCCCAGAAAAGCAATATTTACTGCTGTTGGGAGAGACACGAGCATTTAGTAGAGTTTAGTCCCTGTGTAATCCCATTTAAAACAAAACAAAAAATGTATTTTAAACTATGAATAAAATCAAAGAATTAACATAACATGTTAGTTAGACCTAATCCCCCATAGGGTATGCCCTGATCCATCTCTGTTTGCCAATCAGAATTTAATATTCAGCATTTTCCAATATTTACTTGTTGGTCATTTTTAAGTGGCAAAATATTTGTAAATTATATACGTTTTTTGTGGCCAAAACATGTTGATTTACAGCCGCCAAACAAACATAAATAAGGGCCAGCCCGTGCTTGGTTATTGGGATATATTGGGATATAGCATACATAGTTGCCGATGGCCTGACTCAGCTTAGATTTATTTGCTCTCACTGCAGCGCACATGCATGCGTGGCAGTGCGCTTTTTATGCTGGCAACCAAGAGCAGTTTATTGGCGCATAAAATTGAATTAAAACGCGGGGCTACAATGGGTAAGTCGGGGACCACAGGGCGTATGTGCAATGTGGTACTCTGTGCCACCCGCAACTTGAGTTTCTGCTCTATTCCGACGGCCGCCTAAGAACCCTAAGAAAGACTAAGAACACCCTTATCTATGTCAGTGGCTGAAAACTCATTAAGGTGGACAAAGGACCCAGGACCAGGGACAAAAGCAGAACAAAGCGAATTCCACTTGGCATTTTATGGCTTTCGGGTTTAATTAAAATCCACTGGCAAGTTTGCATACATATCTCTGTCTCGTGATTCTAAGTACAAATATACATCTTATTTTTCTCTTTGCCGAATCAGTTGCTGCTCCTGCCATGGGAAGGAACTTCACCAGTAGATCAGAAGCAGGTAAAAGGGCCCCAGACTCAGCATCAACATTGCCAGCGTCATAAAGCCAAACAGGCGCCAGCCCTTCAAGGGAGATCACAGGATAATGATGTGAACGTGAGCAGAAACACAGCTCTCAAGGCTTTCTTACGTTTTTGCATTCTCTGGGAACCCGAAAGTCACTTACTTCCTGGCCCTGCTTGACCCCCACCTGGCCCAGGCTGCGCCGGCAGATGGGACAACGATCCGCCACCCAGTTGCGGGCCTCCAGGTAGATCTCCAGGCAGGTCTTGCAGAAGGCATGGTTGCAGTTCAGCTTCTCTGGGTTCTGGATGCGGTCCAGGCAGAAGGCGCACAGGTCCTCCGTATCTGCATCCGATCCCGCCGAGTCTTTGTTAACGTCTCTTACCAGGCCTGGCATGGGGATGCTACGGTCAGGGTGTGTCATCCTTGTGTGTGTTTCGTCTTAGCGTGTGTCCTTTTTGGCGCGTGTAAAAGTGTGTGTGTGTGGTGTCGGTACGTGTCCCGTTCCCAACTCAAAACCATGAACTATTTTTTGTGCCGCCCGTTTGCAAGAGTTGAGTTCAAGCTAAAAAATGTCAATGCCCATAACTTGAACTTGACAGGTAAGGCGGCGGCGGCTCTGCGACTCCACCGCGATTAAATTTTAATTAAATTGCACGGCGATAAATCTGACCGGAAAACACCTTAAGCCACGGCTCCGACTCTGGCTCCGACTCTGGCTCCGACTCTGGCTCCGACTCTGGCTGCTGCCAATAAAATTTAATTATATCAACGCCGAGCGGCAGGCATCGAATGCAATTAGTAGTAGCCTTGTACAACTCAATTAGGAGGTGGGACAAGTCTGGCGGAGCAAGGGGTGGAGCGAAGCCATGTGTCGCGTCTTCTGCTGGATTTTTCCCGGCACAGGACAACGCTTTGCACTTTGGGGCAAACGACCGCAGAGCAGACAGACGGCAAAGATCGAACTTTGTAACTACTCGGGAGCTCGGGCGAGGAACGCCTGGCGATGAAGATGCAGACAAGACGCCGGCGATTACTCCAACAGGGTTTTTAATTAAGCTCAGGCACTAAAAGTCACATCATTCGAGGACATCCTTAGCCCCCCGGAGGACATCCGTCCGACAAGCAGCTGACAAATTGAATCACAGGCGTCAGCTGCTCGGCAATTTAAGAGTCGGTAACAGAGTAACAAGCACACATTATTAACGCCGGCCAATTAGACGGCCATATACACTGAGCTGAGCCGAGCTGAGCCGAGCTGAGCTGAGCAACTATCCAGAATTTGCATCTTCAAGTTGATTAAAAAGTTGCTGCCAGTCGCCATTGAATTCAACTTGATTGTTTATTGTTTGGCAGGACGAGAAAACTTTGCGCCCACCCCCTGCGCTCTCTCGCTCTCCTTGGATAAATTGTTAAATTCTCAACTTGAATTAATTTGCCAGAGTTTCTTTAATTATGTTTATAGATGCCCGAGCAATTGTTAAGACACTTTTGCGCCCCGGCTCAGCAACTTTACCCACAGCTCTGCTCCAGATCGGCGAGCAGGTACCCGAGTCAGTCCCGGAATACGCCCAAAGACAAACAGCACCAATCCGGAGAAGTTACCCCGGCCTAACAGGAGACAGGAGAGGGAGGAGTATCTGAACTTTATCTTTGGATTCGTTTTGTTATTATTTGCCCAAAGAATTAAAAGGAAATCAAGAGAAATTTCGATGGCAGCTGAGAGCAGGGGGTAAAGGCAGAACTTTAAAAGTAAAGATTATGCAAGGAATGCGAGAAAACCTTTCAACGTTTGTCAATCAAACGAAGGCAAATGGCATTTGTATTTCACAAAAGAAAGGATTTTACTTTGGGAGTGCTGGAAATCTGCTAAAAACGTATAAAAGATTGACTTTAAAATCGAACAGAATTAAGTAAGCCAAATTGAAGAAATTTTAAAATGAAATGTAACACTAAATAGATGTAAGGCTTAGCAATTCAAACAAATTGATGAACTTATAAGTTAATTTTCTGGTATTTATATTTAATTGGAAAATCTCCAATTACTTTACAAATTGCTTAAACTTCTCCCAACTTCCCAATCCAAAGTATTAAAACGGCAACCGTACTAAAAACTCCCACAACTCTTATTTATTTACAGTCATTCTCCTAAATCACCAAGTTAATTAGTGCTTGCAGAAATCCCGCAGGTCTCTGTTTCTCTCTTTCTCGACTGATTTAATATTTGCAAAATGTTTCGCTTTTTATTCGTTGGGATCTCGGGAGCTGCTCCTTTGGTGAATGGCGGCCACAGTTTCCGCTGAATAACGCTGCTGCACTCGCTAACATTTTCGCCAGTTTGGCTGCCGTTGCTAATGAGCTTTGTTACCGGACGCGGACCAACAACAACAAGGAGAACAACAGGAGGAGCGGGAGCAGGAGCGGGAGGAGCAGCTACACAGCGGAAGGGAGCGCTGCTCATTTATGCTAAGCTTTTTGTGCATTTAGACCGCAAAACAAGGACACCGGCAACAATGAACAACTGTATCTATGGCGCTGTGCTTAATGGGTTAACGTGACACCGCGTGAATCATGGCATAGAGCGGGGCACTCGGCATTAGTGGGTTAATATTTCACAGGAAGGCAACGGAGGAGCAGCGACGACTACAGCTAGAGCGGAAACGGAAGCGGAAACGGATGTTGCCTGCCCAGATTTCCGCCTCGAGGCGATTTTCCCAAGCAATACTCTCTCTAATTTAATGAGGCCCTGCTTATTTAGCAATTAGCCCAAGTTTTTGCATAGCACTCGCTCTCCTCAACGACTAATTAGCAGAAAAGTCTAGTAAATTGGAGTGAATTATGAAAATTGCATTTGCAGGTGTTGCAAATGAAACTCGGGGGCTGCTTGGGCAGATCTTATGCTGGCATTGAGTGGCCTTATTTCGGCATATAATGGCAGGAGCAGGAGCAGGATCGGAGGGAGCAGAAGCCAGGGCAGCAGCCGGTGCAGGAGCCTCAGACAATGGGCACAAAAGGCCATTTACTCGCCTTTGGGCGTGTGCCGAGGCCTTCACCCACTTCACGTCCTGCATCCTTCACCGCACATGCAGGTGAGTGCATCCCGGCACTGCATACCCCTCCCTCCCCGGACTCACTCGCCCACCTGTCTTTTTGTGCGCTCTCAAGAAGAGCTCCGTAATTCAGCTAAAATGCACTCAGCCAGGCTTTGTTAACCGGGCTCACACAGTGGCCGTCGTCGTCGTCGTCGTCGTCGTTGCAGCTGTAGTTGTTGTTGCTGCGGTTGGTCCTTGAAGCGGCAGGACCAATTGCAGCAGGATAATTGGAAAGTAGGTTGCACATTTAGTTGCATTCTCCGAATCGAGCGGAGTGCGAGCTTGCTCAGCGACCCAGTTGCCATAAATCAACCGGCCAATGGCGAGCAATTTGTCGGCCGATTTGCAACATTAACACAGGCCGGGCCGTCTCATAAATTAAGTTAATATTTTTGCATGTTCGCCAGGACGAACGGGGGGAGAAGCAGTGGCAGGGGAGTCGAGGAAGGAAGCCAAGTGGAAAGCCTGTGATATCAACGAAACTCGTTCGACAATTCAATTGAAAAACTGGCAAATACATTGCCGATGGCCCAAACTAAAAGATTGTTGACAGCTCGTTACAGCAACTGCTATGGCAGTGGCAGTGGCAAGAGGAGGATGGCGACAAGGACGAGGACCAGGACCAGGACGAGGACTTTGGGCAATGAAAACTATGCAAATGACATGCAATGGCTGGGAAAACTTTGAAAAGCCGGCAGCTACATTGGAGGCAGCAGGATTCGCAGGGCGGAAAGTCAGGGAAAGGCCTTAAGGATAACTGAAGACAGAAAGCACAAAATATATATATATATGCATGTGTTTATCTAGTTTTTGGGCGAATTGCATTATGCAAAGTTGAGCGATTTGGGATTGCTTTAATAGATAAGCAATATGTTGATGCCGGAGCCTGGATGTTTCTTGTTTTCGTTGAGGATATAAATTGGGATTTGTATATATTCATATACATTTATATATGTGTGTACGTGCGATAAACGGCACAAATTAGACTGTAAAACAAAGCTGGAAAATTGCTTGAAAATCACCTAAGGAAATATGTGCGGAAAATAGATGGCAAGTGGCTTTACGTGAAATGAATATCTCGGGAAGAATAAAGTTTAGTAGACAAGATAAGAAGGATATTTCTTGGCACGCCAGGCACGAGTTGCTAAAAATTCATCTTATAATTTATATTATTCATATTTAAGGTCTTCTTCCTCCTTCGTCCTTTTGACGACTCGTTCTCGCCCACTTCAGCCCCGTCGCCCACTACAAACTTTAACCATAAAACAAGAAGAAACCACGAAACAGTTCCCAACACTTTCAGCAAACTTGAGGACGGGGACAGGACTCCTCTCTGGACCCTCCGCCCGACTGTGCATTAATTCCTACCTTTTATAATGCAAAAATGAAAGAAATAAGGTGCACTTACACCGCCCGAAAAAAAAACCCAGTCCCCAAGAAGGGAGGGAGAGCATAAAGCAAAGCAAATTTCAAGCATGCCATGGAGATGGCGACTCCGTCGAGGACTTGCACTCAACAAGGACGACCATGACGACGACGACGACGTCAAGAGCAGTCCAAAATAAAGAAAACACAACAACAACAACAAGAAAAATTATAAAAAAAATATAACAAGAAACAAAAAAGCACACACAAAAAGCGTCGAATTTTTTTCTGGGAAAATTCTTCCTTTCCGTCAGAGGAAAAACAAAGGCCCATCGCCCATCGGACTTGGACAGCTGAAAATTTGTGCTTAAAGCATCTGCACCGTCCCCCCGATCCCCTAATTGTGAAAATGAGCGAGCGTGGATTACTCCACAGTTCGCTTACAGTTGCTTACGAAACTGAGTGCAACACAGCCGGCCCTTGGCAGGATACTTATCCGCAGCACTGTATACACGCTCCCAGTTAAACCAACAACAATTGCCATTGCACTTGAGCAGCGAGCAGTAAGCTCACTCTATTATTGCCAGCTCCGCAGAGTTGCTGGGCTCCTTCCAGCATTTTCCGCCCCGCTTTTTTGCTGAGCTCCCGAGCTTTGGCTTTTTCACTTTATTTTGCACACATTTTTAGTTCCATTTCATAGTTGCTTCTGGGGGGCTCCCAGAAAATTCCCAGCTAAACAAATTTTTTGATTGCAATAATAGTGTTGGTGAGCTGCAGCTTGCTGGTTGCAGATTGCAGACTGCGGGTTGCAGGTGTGGGAAATGCCTTCAAACGCATCGCAAATTATCTGCTAATGAGATCACATGTTCGTCCCTATTCGAAGGAAATTCAAATATTCTGCTTCAAAATGCCACAGCAATTTTCTTTTCATAAATACTGAACACACATACACACTCGACGCGGGAAAGCTTCTAAGCTGAAGGACTTGACGAACGATACGTCTACTTTGAGTCAAAAATGGAATATCTGTCTGTCGAGTGTGTATGCAGCCGTACGAGAAGCATAAGCAACCGAGAAATGCAATTTAAACAGGACTCTTGAGGCCAAGGACTCGCTTGCACACCCATGATAAATACGGGTTCACTGGCGAAAATTACTTCTATCCCAAGTGAGGACTGAGTGCTGCTGGCAATCTCCAATGGCATTCGATTAGGAGAATTACAGATATGAGACTCGTCAACGATTTATATGCTTAATTAAGACATAATCCTTGAAAACTACAAAATTAAAGGTGCAAATTGCTGTATCAGAAGCAGCAGCAACTATGAAAAGTCGTTTGCAACATGTGTCGTATTACGTATACGCCGTGGTGGCCACCACAGAAACTCACGCTGTGTGTGCGGTTTTGTTTGACAGGAACCAGGTGCCCCTTGGAGTTAATACTTTTCCCACTTGGCTGCATAATTTTTGCCAGCCGTGTGCAATTGTTGGGCCATTAATGCGTGCAAAGTGCAGAATCTCAACGGACATTGGGTCTCAGCGAGCTCAAGTCCTCTCCCCTCCTGGACACACACACACCACGACCGAAAATCCCTGCAAATCCCGTGCAAATATCACGAGTTTACCTTGGTCAGCAGGTGTCGCCGCCGTTAACATATGCAAGTCCTTGGTCAAATAGGACAAAACGGAGTGGCAAGTGTACATAGCGTCTAATTACAGAAGATGCCCGATTTTTTATCATTAAACGCGGCTGGGGCTGCGCCCAAAAAAATACAACAAAAAAAACAAAATAGAAAGAAAAGTAGGGGAAAAAAATCTAGGACCTAGCAGAAATTGTGGCAATTACGTGTGGGGGAATGGGGCAAGAAGCAGAAAAAGTTTTCCACCCAGAGCGAGCACTGGGAAAACATTTGAAAGCGGAGGGGACGAAGCGCACGAACGCACGAATAATTAACAAAATTTGCACTTTATCGCAGGATGCAGGACGCAGGGCGCAAACTTTAACGAGCAGACGAGCGAGGGTCCTTGGTCGCTAGTCCTTAGTCCTGCCACTGCCGCTGCGGGTTTTTCCGCTGCATGTACGAGTATTTTTTCCATGCCTTTTCTTCTGCTGGCCGTCTCCCCCTACCCTCGCCCGCTCTCTATGTTTATTTTTGCCGCTTGGCATATGACGGAAGCTGATTTGAGGCAAACACAGTAACACATTTAGCTGGCAAACATGTTGCTGCTGCGACGGAAGCCAGGCTGGGAAATCGGAAAATAACTGAAAATGTGAAAATGTCAGCGGAATGGTAACGGAACGGGAAAGGGGGAGTGAGAGTCGGAATGGGAAATGCTGAAGCCGAAGCCGAGGCGCAAAATCAACAGCGCGCGTTCAGGCTTATGCTGTTGTGGACGACTGTCTGTGTGTGTGTGTGCAGGCTTTGGGTGTGTGCTTAAGTGTGTGGAAGTTCTTGTTGCCGTTGTTGTGTGGGCGTTGGTATGTGCAGCAGCAGCAGCAGGAACAGCAACGGCAGCTTGGCAACTAAAATGCAATTAAGCCAAGCTGAAACAAGGCTTTTTGCTGCCTTAAACCTCAGGCTTAGCCAGCTCCCTTTGCACGCCCTGCTTCCAGCAGCAGCTCTTTTCCCCCAACACACACACATGCGCCACATTACTAAGCACTTTTTGCAATTATTCACATTTTCCTTTTAATTGGAATTTAAAGTGCAGTAGTTTGCCGGATTCTCCAAAGTCTCTCTCTCTCTCTTAGCAGTAATGGATGCTTCTGCCTTGCTTACACTTCTCGGCGCTTAATTAATCGCCTTTGCTTAACAAAAGTATGGAAAATAGCCATAAATAATTCACATGTTCGCATAGCGAACGGAGATTCATTTAAATTGCATGCTCATTTGATTGACATTTTATTTGCATTTACTGCCCGTGTAATTGCGCATTATATTGTTGCAATTATTTATCGGCCAGCGTGAATACACTTAATTGATAGTGACCGTTGGAAGTTAATGCAAAAAATACGGCTGGGATTAAAAGAATAAAGTTGGGCATTCAACAACTGTCAGATATATCATTAAGCTGGGTCAATGTGGGGCGTCCATCTTCCATTAGTAATGATTATATTTAAGAGTAGGTAATATGTTATATTAATGTTCATCTATAGTTTTTATTAGTGTGGCATCTTTTATGTAAACATTATTTTACAGCAATTAATTTATTAATTAAAAAGCAAAACCAAATATGCATATGCAAATGAATATTAAATATTTTCAAATGCATTTATCTATGTCAGCAAACTCCATATTTTAAATCTCTTCTAAAAATATGGCCAAAGCTTTAATAAAAAATTTCCGAGTTGTGGACTATAAAAATAAATTGTTTTTTTGCGAAAAAAAAATAGCAACAATGGCTGCTAGCAGGTGCTGGCACATTTTAATAATGTAAAGTGTTGGGGGCTCTGCACATAAATATTTGCATATAACTATGCATTTTTTTCGCTGGACTCGGCTGGGAAAGTAATAAACGGACCGCTGAAAGTAATCAATGGAACACAAGTATATAAATTACGCAAGGACTACGCGTTGTGGGCGGGTTTTAACGGATGAGCCGACTGCATTTTAATTAATGCGCCAGTTTAGGCGATGTAATTTCGCCATTAAAATGCTCAATTAATGCCACACACGGCCGGGTCGAAAGGGGCATTAATGAATTTAAACGTAAATTTATGTACTTACCAGAAGCAGGAGGCTGAGGACCTGCAGCAGAAAATTTGCATTTTAATGATTGAATGATTTCCAATTGGATTTCATTGTGTTTTGCTTCCGCTGGGGTTACTATTTGGTTATACTTTTTTTGTAACTCTCTGTTGTCCTTTTGTTGTAATTAACCAACCAAGCCAGTCAAATGTCACTTTAATTATTTTCAACAAAGTACATTTTGCTAATGTTCGTGTTCGCATTTATAGGCGCCATTGTGTTCGTTAATTGCAAGGTCAGTCCGTGTCGGTGTTGGCAGTTTTTGTTCGTAATTGCCAGTGTAATGGCTTGTGTTGAAGGTGTCGAATAAATAATGCATTAAACAATTGCAGAAAGGCGGCCAGAAAAACCAGTCGACACGGTCCACAAATTATGCAAATTACTTTTGACAGTGGACGGCGGCACTCATTAAATGCCCGACTTTGAAATCATTTTTTTGGACATCCTGCCGATATGGCAAATAGTTCCTGCCGGCTGTCGCTAGGTGGCGCCGGCCCTAGTGTCACAGTCACGTCTTCGGAAGATGGCTTTGGCCTGACTTGCATTGGTTAGAGTTTTTCACACTTTTCTTCAGCACTTTGTTTTTGTTGTGGCGGAAATATTCTCGCTGGTTGTCGAACTGCTTTCCCTCGCCGGCTGGTGGAATTTATTCTTGTGAAGTAGCTGCCACTGCAGCGGACTGCTGGAGCTGGTGCTGGTGCTGCCGCTGCTGGGATAAAAGGACACACACAGGACGCAACGGTTTCAACTTGTGAGCAACGAAATGCGTTGCGGGCGTTTTTATACCGCCAGCCGCCCAGCCGGATGAATTTTCCGGGTGGGGATATGCAAAAAGAAAAGAAGCGCAAGACGCACGGAAGGATGCGAAGGCGAAGGCGGCGAGCAGAGCCGAGCAGAGCGGAGCGGAGATGCAGAGATAAGCTGGCGGCGCTGCCCGCCTCTCGCTCGCACAAGGACACTGAGCGGATGCTGTGCTGCCGCCGTCGACGTCGCCGCCTGCGCACGCACTGCCCGAGCGGTCCTGTCCCAAAAAGCTGGCCGCGAGCTTTTCCACGCACTCGTTTTCGCCTCGGCCAACGCTTCGTATGCGTGACGCGCTCGTGCCGGGCCCTTCGTGCGGCTCGCTCGGGTGTCGCACGAAATCGGTTCGGGCCTCGGCTGGTGTTCATTTTGAGGTTCATTCTCGGGGATTTCCCCTCCAGGATTTCGGTAGTGTTCCCGTGTGTGTGTGTGTGTTTTTTTTAACGTTCCTAGTACTTTTTCGCTATCCCGCTTCGTTCGGTTTGGCTTTGCGCTGCCTCCTTGGCGGTGCTGCAGTTATTATTATGCGCCAGCTTTGTCTCCTGGCTCTCTAATTTACAGTTTCATTTAGTCGGGGTCAGACTATAAATAGTCGCTGCCAGACATGGGCTGCCATTTCGGGGCTTTCCATTTCGCAGACACGCGGAGCAGCCCCTCAGCCTACACCCTCGCAGGACGCCGCCGCCGCCGCCGCTGCCAGCCAGCCATCAAATCAAACACGAAAATCAAATTTGTAAACAGCGTTCAAGTGGCACAAAACATACTCCGCTCCCGCCCACTCCTGCCACCTGACGACATAAATTTGTTGCCATTAAAATAAACCGCTAAACGGGCAATATTTCGGCACGCTCCGGGCCCAGAGTCAAGTGCTCGCTCCCAGCTCCTTTGCATATGAAAGGGCCAAACGGAAAAGCGCTGAGGAATCATTTTTCGGGGCGGGCCGAGGTTGGATTTTTCCCTGCGAGCTGCGAGTTGATTTTCCGATACACGCGATAAGCGATAAGCGACCGGAAATGGCTGTTTGCTGGCAAATTGGTTGCACGGCTGGCTCACAACAAAGCGCGATACAATTTTTGCACTTAGCCAAGTCGCATTTCGGGGACCCGGCTGCCTTCGACTTTGTATTCTGCACTTTGTTAACTTGCCACATTCAATTAGCTGCGGCAACAGCCAGAGCAGCGGCAACAGCAGCAGCAACGGCAACGGCAGCTATAAAGCGGCGATTTCTAATTTCGATCTGTCAAACGCAAAGACCCAAGATCGATGGCAGCCGATAAAAAAGTATTGAAAGCGGCGAGCAGCTGCCGAGGGAAAGCATGGAGAGCCTCTGGAAAATCCCAATCGCCATGGTCGTACTCGAAAACCATTTACAATTCATGTGGAAAATGTTCGTCTAGTGCATTGTGCGGGAATTTATGCTTAAATAAAAGCTCAGACAGGCCTGAACCCGGGCCAGAACTCAATTCGCTTTAGCATTACGTGCAGATCTGAGGGAAAGCTGCAGGTGAAAAAAGGGTCCTGAAAGTTGCGCCTCTGGTATTTGTTCCTCCAACTGATGATGAGTTTGGGAAATCCCAGCAAATGAGGCGAGTATCGTGTGTGGCGGGCAAATTGGAGTCGCCACAATGCCCTGACCATTAGACTTAAGCTGCCATAACCATCTCACGAGATGGAAGCCAAGCGAATGTGACGATGGCAAACAAAGCACACAGCAGCAGCAGCAGCAGGGAGATAATAATAACTGGAGTTGCGAGTAAGATATAGAAGATGATGGTTATGGTGTCCACACCATCAACTTGGCCACCGAAGGGGTTATGTGGGATGATTTGAAAGAGAAGGCCCAGAAAAGAATGTGTTACTGAAGGGAGAAAAAAAGGACAGAAGTTGGTCATGATGTTATAACAGAAAAAGAAGGGAAAGAAGACATGAAAATAAATAACAAGATCTAATATTGTACAATGTAAAATCTATTAGTGAAGATACCCTTTAAAAATATTTTTCAAGTCCCCATGAAACCAAGCTCTAAAGTATATCAGTTTACAGACTTTCCAACCTCCAAATGAACCTTATTTAACATTCATTATCGCCTGGCTATTTGTTCAAAAGCACAGCGATCTCTTCATCGCCTCCATAATCAGCCAAACTAATTATGCCCAGTAGAGAAACCTCTGAAAGTCCTCCAAAACTCCGGCCCTTGGGCCGTTCGGATTCATCATAAAATCGCAAATTCAATTTGTTTGACACAATCTAAACCAATATTTTAGGAGGGCTGCTAGCTGCGGCAAGCTGGTCATGGAATGGCAGCAGCCCCGAGCCGCGGAGGAATGCCGGCGAACATTGGTGGCGGACATCGGCAAATTATGACCACGAAAATAAACGAGTTACGCAAAAAGGCAGAAACCGTGCACAGTTTGCACTGTTCTGCTCTGTTCTGTTCTGTTCAGTTCAGTTCGGTGTGCAGTGTGCAAAATGTGCACTATGTTTCGGCAATAGCTCAGGGGGAGGCGGGCTTCAGAGTTGCCAGGATCCTAGCTCCTAGCTACTGCCTCCTGGATGTTGGCCATTGCAGATGCCCAAGCTATGCCATCGCCTGACAGCAGAAAACCAAAAATTTTGATTTATGGCCGGGGCATAAACTGCATTTGACGCGCTTGTCTCTTTCCCTGCCTCTCTGTTACACTCTCTATCGCTTTCTAGGGGGTGCACCAGGGGCAGAGAGGAGTGGCAGTGCATGATATGGCTACATATATAATCAAATAGTAGCAACAAATGCGGGGATACTCCCGGATCGTCCAGCCATATGAACGGTGACATGGCAGGCACGAAATTGCAGCGAGAATGCCAGTTTTCCTACACGGAGAGAGATGGGTTCTCATGAAGCTAAGGCACTTTAATGTAATTATTAAATTATTAACTAATATAAGCTTTTGTTTACTTAAATTTCAAATATTTTAGTTTGACATTCGCAAGTGACGAGGGAATTCTAACGCGAAACAAGCGCTATCTTTTCAGTCACAACTAAATGCATTGATTTTGGTCATCAATCTTGTTATATTGATAAGGGAAGTGTAATTTAAAATACATTATGTATTGTTACTTAAATTCCCAAGTCACAACTTTGGGGTACATATTTCTTTAATTTCGTTTGTTTAAATCTCGTCTTCTCATCCATAAACCTTTTCATCAAATCCAAGAACTATTTTTGCTACCTTCTCTTTATCAAAATATATATATTTAACTAAAATTCGAGTTGCACTTTTGTTTCCGTGTATGGATTTTCATCGACTTGCTTGTGTGTGTGAGTGCGTCCACCGGAAGTGTGAAGGCAATATTGTGTGCCGCAGTCGCTCCGTCTCACTCGCATATGGAGTTTCGCCGTTGTAATGATGATTAAGCATTGTAATGAAATTGCAAATTGGCGCCGCGAGTCTCATCAAAGGGAAAACGGAGTGGAGCGTTGATTTCCACGATTTCATTGCCGAAAGGCGAGAGGGTAATTGTATTGTAGTTGAGTGCCGAGAGCGAAATAAAACCACTAATAAGCCAAATGACGTGCATTTGTCATGAAGTCCGTTCGGATCTGAAGGCTTCCTCACTACCTAAAAGCTGGTGTGGGTCGTTGGAGGTTAAGATTTTGGGGAGTTATCCTGGAATTTAGGGGAACGGCTCTTAATTAGAAGTCAATAAATTGAATTCCTTAAGTCCATTGAAGTGAAACAGAGAATTAGAAGTCTTTAAGATAGCTGTTTTCCACTGAAAACGAAAAACCGGCAACTTTATTATTTAAGGCCCTTCAAAGTCCTTTCATTGCATTCATTTAAAATGGTGTGCAAAAAAGCAAGTCCTTCCTATAAACTAAACAAATATTCTCTTGCAAATTATTCAAGACCCCTCTTACTGGTCACCCAAAAGACATTTATTTCAATGTGACTTCAACGCAAACCAACAATGGCTCTCATTTAATTTACTGACTAATATTTTGGGACAGCATTAGTGGTATGGTTGACCGCCCTCCCTGCCCCATTTAATATTTTAAAAATAAATTTCCCAAAAAAAAGTGATACCCGGAAAAAGCAGCCGGGACAATGGGAAAGCCAGCAGAATAATAATAATAATTCAGAGAGGGGAAAAAGGCCGGGTCAGGTGAAGGAAACGCAAACAGAACTGTCGAAAAAAGTATGCAAAAATTCTACATAATCAAAATAATGACTCAGATGGTTGATGAACAAGGAGCGAATGGTTGGGGTTGGGTTTCGACTGGCACCGGCACCGGCACCGGACCCGGAGCGGGTTCTAAGCCAAGAAATAGACGACAACAATGGCAAAAATAAATAGAAGCAATGACAAAAGTAAATTTCGAAATGCAAACAAAGGTAACCGTAGGGGTGAGAGGTTCCAGGCTAATCTCTCAAGTGGCAAATGCATTCAAATGAATGTCATGGATGGTATTGGAGAGACCCAGGGTCCTGGGGCCGGGGGGCAGTGCTGATGCAGCAAGGACAGCGTTTCAATGGCAACGCGGCCTCAGTCTCAACCTCAGCGAGGAGCTTAACACGTGCACTTGAAATTTAATATCAGTGCCGGCAGGCAGGCAGTGTCCCCATCGACTTAGCTGCATTTTATTATAGCATACTTTCCCAGCCGCCGATCCTGCTCCTCTCCTGCCGCCTCCTCTCCTAAAGCCGGCACAATAATCCCTCATATTTATTTTTGCAAAATTATTTGCTTTGTCTGATTGCGGATTTGCAGCTGCAGCGTTTGCACAGTTACTTTGCAGCAGCAGCAGCAGTGGCAGCAGCAGCAGCAGTATCAGAATCAGGCTCCACAGCAGCAGTGGCAGCCATTTCAGAGACATCCTCCATAGGGGCATCATCCACACAGTTGCCAGATTCGTTCGGGGCAGCGGCAATGAATGAAAGTTCTTTATGGGCATTCGGGCCCGAGCCGGGCACTCATTTAATATGAAAGCAAATTGCATAAAATCACACCTGCAAGCCAACTTAGCACCCGCCCGGCCAGCGGCCCCCCGGTTACCTGGCAGCCAATCCCTGGCGCTTAGCAGAAGGGATGCGGCTCCTACAGAGAATTCTGTGCACTGTGGAAAACCTTGACAAACAGCTGAATAATCTGAATATCAATTGCTAATTAATTGGATCCTCTTCAACCTTAAAAAATAATCCCAAAAACAAGAACTCAGATTAAGAAATCAAATTTATCCAAATGAAAATCCTGATTTTCGCGCAGTGTTAGACAGCCGTAACCGTGCAAATGTCGACTGCATGGCCCGAGCGCAAACAACATGCTGCTGCCCGTCCGGCGAAGTGGTGTCCCTGTCCGCTGGCCTCCTCCGCCTCCTCCTTCTCCTGCTCTTCTCCAGCTTCCCCGGCAGTTGTAAAAACACGTTTATGGCCTCTCTCTCCTCTTGGAGTGTCTCTGGCCGTGTGTCCACATCCCATATCCTTCCACATCTTGACTGCATGCCAAAAATACTGGCATCTGAAGGCAGAGAAACGGAACTCGACTCAACTCAACCGAACTGAACCGAACTGCACTGCACTTCACTGTCACCTAGCGATTACCACCGGCAAGGACGAGTGGGTGGTGGCAGCAGTAGCAGCTTTACGATGTCCTCCCACACACAACACACACACACACCCTTGAAATTAAAGGAAGGAGTATGTAAGAATGTAAGGCTGAGGGGGCGGCTGGCCACACAAATAAAGTCGCGTAATGGGCCTGTTACTAATTTTGTGGACATGTAAAAGTTGCAAGTCTCTCTGCCGCTCTTGCCACCAAACAAGTGCCGTAAAATGCTCGCCAAACTCAAATTGAAATACACAAAAATTCCAAAATGTGTTTGTTAATAAAAACGGCCATAGTTAAGGGGCACATCACGAGAGTTCTAAAAAAAAAGGAACAAATCAATAAAACTGTCTGTCTTGGGGATGCAGTAATATGTCTATGTTTGGCAGGGCTTAAATTTTAATTTATAAGGTACAATATATATATTTATCTAACAAAAGAAAATAAAATATGTATTAAGGATGCAACTAAGAACACGAAAAGATCACTATTATTGCTAATTGTTTTTAATTTTTACGGGAAAAGAAAGGGTTACTCTTGCTTTTTTAAATTAGGAATCAAACCTGCATAATTTAAGTGATGTAAGACTTTTAGCCGTTTTAAGTAGATTTATAGCCAAGTTGACAAGAAAGAAAACTAACTTTGTGATGTAATTTTTGTACTAAAACAATAATTCATAACTTTGCCAAAAATACATTACATTTATAAAGATGTAACCCCTTATAATATGTTGAAAAAACTGAGTACAATTTGTTGCCCACCGGACATGGCTAAATCAAATCGGTTGTTGATGCTGATCAAGAATATATATGGTTAATAGGGTCGGAAAGAGCTCCTTGTCTACTTTGTAAGCTTTTGTCTGCAAACCCTGACTCTTCAAGGATATAAAAAATGGTCGAATTAGGATTTTACTTGGCAATGTGTCATGATTATTTGCTATTCTAAAATTCATAAAAATATAACCAAAGTAGAAATTAAATTTAACTTTGCCACAACTTTAATTTAAAGTGTTTTTTTTGTCAAGGATCTCTAAACTGGTAAATGGTAAATGGTGACTAGTGACTGCCATTTCTAGCTCTTTCTCGCTCACCCAGCCTTCTTTCTCTCTCTCTCCCTCCGAGTTTGCATTGCATACGTTTAGGCGTTGGCGCTCTGGTAGCCCTGTGTTTATGTAGCTGTCACGGCCACGCCTTGTCGCAGTTGGCACTTTGCAAAACGCCCACGTTGCAGTTGCAGTTGCATTAGGATTCACATTCGCACTCGCACTCGCACTCGCATTCGGAATCGCACTCGCACTCAACGCTTCGATTTTGCAGCTGTGGACAATAAATTTGCGCCCGCTCATTGTCAACTAAAATCAAAAACATAATTCAGAGATGCCGGCACACGAGCGCCAGAGACCGCAATGTTATGCCATGGGCGTCTGTCTGTGTGTGAGTGCCGGGCATGAAATTAACACAAATGCCAAAACAGCAGCAGCACCAAGTGGGCGTAACCCAAGGGGCGGCGGGCTAAGGACTCCAGGCAATGGATAACGGATAACGGACATTGGAGAACGGAGAAAGGACTTTGTTGCCAGAGTCCGTTTGCGTTCGCATTTAATGCATTCGCAGCTGCAAGAGCAGCCACATCAGGCGAGGACCACAAATCGGCAAATCCATCTCAATGGGCGGATGAACAGCCATTCAGGACTACACTGTGGGAAAAGAGGATATTCACAGGACTAGGATGTGAACTCTGATGAAAAATCAGAGAGATGAGGGATTTGTTGAGTGTTTCAAGAAGTTATTAACTAGGTTTATTTAGTAGGAAAGTGTATGTCACAAAAAGTTTATATAATAAAACAATATTCTAAAATATTACAAAATTAAATTAGGAAATTAATACAAAACTTAGCATAGTATTTAAAAAATTTTAAGTTCCCTATACAATTGTATAAAATTAATAATATACAGTAAATGGGAAGCAATATATTTCTACACAACAATAAATTCAATATATTACATTTTTAAATAATCCGGCTGATATTATATTTCACTTAATCTAAAAGTAGTTTTTTATATTTATTTACTATTTCTGGAAACTGGAAAGTTATTACAAATTATCTTTTATTATAAAATGTGTAAAATCAAAGTGCTTTGCTTGCTTATGTCATTTTTACAATCAAGAGATAAGGCACATACCACTTCTTATTAATTTTCCTAGTTGCATTGGTTTAAAAATCAATAAATATAAATTACTCAAGAGACTCACAAATTGGCAGATTCGATAATCAGGATCTAGTAATACCTTTCAGGGATCACCTTCAAGAGTCAGAAAGGGGCTGAAGTGCCAAGTAGCTGGTATCAATTAATCCGGAGCAGAAGCTGTTTACATGTAAATCAGATGATCCATCCTACGTTTTCGAATACCATCACTTCAGGTAGGTAATAGAGCCATCAGTTAGGATTCCAAGTGTACCAGATTTTACTGGCCTATTGCGAATGACTTCCGGTAGTCGACCGTGCTGTTTGCTTAGAGCAAATAGTAAATAGTAAATAGCAAATGGCAAATACCGATCGAAGAGCAGCCCTCAAATATTCAAGGCCCCGCCTAGGCCTCCCCCTCGAAGCCTCGCAGCCTCGAAACCTCGTAACCGCCCATCAGCCGGAACACACACACTAACGACCCACATGACAACCACTAATCTACACTTGTAGTGACATTATATGGACATTTGTAATTTCCGGTCGATGCCATTTTTATAACCCCGTTCAGAACGCATAAAAGAAAATTTGCAACAATGGGGCTTACAACAATAAGCCGCTGACCAGAGAAGAAAGGCCAACGGCAAGGGGTTGGAAGCGTGCTTTCGGGGGTGCCAACTTTTGGGTCACACAAAAGGCGACAACTCCAGCTCGTTTACTATTAAAAAAGGCACACACTCATCCCTTCCCCCTCTCGCACACACTCACACTGGCAATTCGATTCTGTTTACGAGCTCTCATAAAAACTTGAATTTTATTTCAAGCGGCCAGGAGTCAATGCCAGAATGTGTCCTCTAATGAGGCTAACCTTCTATGAAAACTGGGGTGGCACACACACACTTGCCGGAGTCCTAACCAAATATCCTGGAAAATGGAGGCATGCCACATTTGCTTAGCTTGGGAAAATGTTTAGCTTATTGCCTTATTAAGTTCATAAAACCTTCGAGTATTTAAAGGCAACTGCAAGTGCTTATGAAATTACGGCCGGCACACAGAGGCCACACCTGTGCTAGGCCGTAAAGCAATTAGCCAAATAGCAGCTCGAATTGCAGGCAGCCTCAGCACCTCCCTCCCCGGGCAATCTTCTGGATTTCCATTAAAAAGGAAATTGAAGTTTACAAGTTTCGTGCAGGCAAAACAATGAAGTTACAGGCCAACTACGGCAGGAAATACGCGTTGATATGTGCAGATGCCAAAGGAATCTGTTTGGGGATAAACATGGGCTTAAATTTAAAGAAGGTAAGCCTAGGGAAACTATTAAACAACAATTGACAGAAAATTTATTTAATGAGAGATATTTTTGTATCAACAAGAGATTTGGGTATTTAAAGAGATAAATTTATGTAAAGACTGCTTGATATTTTATGGGATAGTATTTATATTTATCTTTGAGTTAGTTAAGTTATCTTTTACTTTACTTTGTTTAAAAAAAGTTACTATATAATTATCAAAATAATCCTCAGAGATACCTATAAAACTATCCCGTCTCAACCCGTATTCCTTGTGCTTAAATTATAAAAAAAAAGTAATATCGATCGATTTGTTTAAAAAAGCAACACAAATTTGATAAGGACACACACGCACAGCCCGTATGCCAGGGTTGTTCAGCCGGAGGACAAAGGACTTTCTGGCCGGATCGAAAGGTGTAAAAGTGTAAGGGCTGCAAGGGCCAGGGCTTAAACGCTTGCTTCATTTGGCCCAGGTGGAAAAGTCAATATTGCGGCTTTAGTTGGGAAATATTAACTGTCTCCGGATGGAAGGATACAGGAGCCTTGGCCAAGGCAAAAACCTCAACTATTTGCATACAATTTGTACAAAATAGAAAATAATCAAAGCAATGTGCAGCTGGCCGTGAAGGGGTGCCGATGGAGGTCGGAGGCTACTTAGCAAACATCAACACCTGTTAAGGGTTACACTCGAGAACAAAGCTGCAAATTGGCTGCTGGTAAGTGCAGCTATGGCTAAGGGCAAGCCCACACCCCCAGCCCCCCCACACACACACACACACACATTACACACCACCCCAAAAACAACAACAACAACAGCATCTAATCAATTTAACACAGAGAGAGAGGGAGTTTGGGAAAGAGGAGGTTATACCCACAGAACTGGGGCGGGGACGAAGGAAATTCTGCTGACCGCAGGCGATGGAAATGTTCCGGGCTCTGCTTGCTGCCAGGACGAACTCTGTGGACTCTGGCTGGCTCGGTTCGTAGCCCTTAACTTCATTATGAGATTTGTGTAATTGTTAACCAATTTACCGTTACGTTTTGCATGCCACAAGCCACAAGGCAACATCGGCCAATCGGCTGCTGCTGTTGCTGCTGCTGCTGTGGCAGCCAATGGCCCTTTTCACTGGCATCACGATAACACCCATGATATATTGTCCAAATTATAATGCCGGAAATGTTATTAATTCAGAGCGTAACTCAATTCCTGGCCCCCCCTAATTACAACGTTTCCACCGCAATGATGATGATGATCATGATCAGCAGCCTGATGATGATAATGCTCATTATGAGAGGCTGCAGGCAGCCATCAGCATTTACATTGCGTCAGTTTCAAAGATTCTAAACTCTGCTCAACGTTGGTAATGCAGAAATTATTCACATAGCGAATATATACACATCTCTGAGTGGCTATTTACATATTTTTGCCATTTACTATTTGGCCTGTCAGTGGCTGCAATTAAGCCAATTGTTCGTGAAACCCAAGAAAGCAGGCATCATTAGCACAGCGAAGACTCTAGTATTTGCCTATTACTATATTTGGCTAATACAAGTTCAAATATATGTGAATTTTAAACAAATTCCTAGTGCAATTAGGGAAATATTCCTTGAATTTATTTGATTTGCCTGAAAGTAGCATTTAGGCAATTAAAAGATACTCAAAGGTAACGATTGCTAACTAGATTCAGTTATTTATTATATAATTATGATTAGAAAACTACTGACAAAAATTATAGTACACTTATGTATTTCTTTAACAATAATTAAGGACTAATATAAACTTCAGTATACAAATAGACTAGCCAGTATTACCTAAATACCTGTCCCAAAAAAAAATTAATATTCACCTCATGGATGTATCTGTATCTCGTATCCATTAACGTGGCTTTTATAGTCGACTGCCCCCTGCTGCATTGTGCGATGGCAGCTGTGTTAGCCTAATTAAAAATGCCAAATGATGTCGCTGGCTGCCTGGCGGCTAAATGGAAAATTATTTGCATTTTGCATTGTTTCTCGGTTGGCAGCGCTGCTGACAACCGGCTAATGCCACCGCGACAGTGTTCGCCGGGATTTGGCCCAGTTAGGATTACGCGAACGGGAGCCATTTCGTTTGGGGGATCGGAATTGGGATGACCTTTAATTGTTTGATGGCCCACACACACGTACGCGGCGGGTTCAAAAACCACTTTCGCTTATTGGAAAGGACGCGTTGGATGGAAAGGATGCAGCAGGATACATGGCAGCGAGGCGGCATGGCGCTGGTTTATTGATCGGCGGAATGCTTTTAAGACACGGCGCATAAAAATAATAATGATGCCGCGGCGTGGTGTCAAAGGGGCAGGCAGGCAGCTGCACATAGAAATAAATATTTATATGGACGGCATCTATAAATTGAATGGCGAAAGGGTTGCCACACGAGCGGCAGAAACTCAGGTGAGACAGGCAGGACTTATGGGCTTTGGCCGCCACACTCCACCCCCCTCAACATACACTCGCACACACACGGCATTTGGTCCTGGACATTTTTACGATGTGATTTCACATAACCACAACAGACGTGCAGACAAACAAGAGCTGGAGTTAAAGGAGGAGCGGGAGCAGGAGCAGGAGCTGGGAACAGAAGAAGCAGATCCAAAGGACGACATAAGTTGCAGACGCGCGTTGGTGATAAACTTTGAAATTGCCAGGACAGGGCGAGGGGGGCGTCCCGGAATTTATTACCCTCCAGCGGCATCAGAGAGCTCACATTCAGGATACGAGTACGACTCGCACACAAACACATCCTCCGAGGAGCACAAGCGGATTCTAATAAGCGAAATGCGCTGTCCTGCAGCGGAATCAAACGGAAACGAAACGGAATTATGGGGCATTACCCAAGGAGCACCCTTAACCCGCCGTCCATCCCACACAACCCCACACACCCACCCGACAATCATCGGTTGTAACCTATACTTGGCTTGATTTCGGTGCCATGCCAAGCATAACCAAGGCATTAATTTTCCACAGAAATCGCGCACACACTAGAAAATATAGATGTCCTTCGCTGATTTTGCAAGTGTCAGCCCGAAGAGGGAGGCCATGTCGCACTCCAGTTGATTTAATTCAATTCATGGACAGACAATGATTGCGTCAATTGCCGCATGTTTATCATTGTGACAGCCAAACTTGGCATTCTCGTGGCCGAAATCCGCAATCCAGCCAAGGAGGCAGGCCAAGAAGGCGGGCCGCCACCGCCGCCAGAGCGGAAATTGTGGAAATTGTGTGTAAGCGTATTAGTTTGGCCATTGTGCAAGTGTTGCGCTTTATAAACCCTTTCTCCCTCACTATGTGCTGGCTTCAAAAGGAGAGAAAACACCAAATAAGGGTCAATCTGATCGTGAAAGTTGTGCTTTAGTGACACATTTTGACATAGATTTTTGGGAAAATTGTCATATTTATATTGTAAAAAATTATAGATGTATATATTAAATTTTTGATATGATATCCGATTTTTAGAGAGTTCAACTTGCATTTAAGGTTTAAAAAAAATAAATAAATGCACTAGAAAGGAGACTATATGCATTGTAAGTTAGTTTAACTATAAAATATGCTGTATATAAAGACAATCTATTTGATGAATTAACTATAAATATATTGTATCTCAAGAATATATATTCTGGGGACATTTTCCTTAATATTTCACCCTTCATAGCTTGGCATTACCTGTAACTTCCTTACCTAATGACCACATTTCCGTGTCTGTCACACAATTTGTGTCTCGGTTGACCATGCTGCCAATTAGGGGGTTTTCGCAGTTCCTTACCCTCCCTTAGTGGGTTGAGACGGGTGTACATCGCCCAGGGGTGCGATTCAGAGCAGGTTTTCAATTACACATTATGACTGCTGCACGGTCCGCACCAAAACTGCAGTAAAATTCCGGCAAAACCCCTTCTAGAAACCCACACACATGGCGAAGAAATTGGATTTGCGACTGGTGGCTTTGCTCAGACTTTTCTTTTTGGCCATTTTCCGTTTGCATTTGGCCCGTTTTCTTCTTTTTTTTTGTATTTTTATGTGCCTCCCCCCCGGTCCTACGTCCCGGCTCGTTGACTTTTATGAACTTATAAACAAGAGCCGGGGCACCGGCGGCAACCCTTTCGCCTCGGCCTGTTGCTGCCACAAGCTACTCCAGTGCTTATTATGTGGATTATTAGAGGGATTTACTTGCTGCCATGTACGAATTCATGTGCCCCAACTCGGAATCCGGAATCTGCCGGCTTGCCCCGGCTCCCCGTCTCTATGTTTTGGTGGCATCAATGACATAAATAAAAAGATTTCCAAAGGATTTGCCTGCGGGCCACCGCACCCAAGCCCACCCGAAGCCACCGAAAAACACACCCAAAAAACATCCCTGGCAGCCAAGACAAGAAGACAAACCGAAAGTTTCTTCCTGTCCCGTTAAAATCCGTATGTCGCATTCGGTATCCGGATGCGGATCCAGAAGGTGTGTGCGGGTGTGATTTACACAGACGCCGGAAAGCAGGAGCCGGGAGCCATCAGCAGAGAGCTCTGCTCTGCCAAGTCGGCGATTGATAACCGGGCAGCGGCGTATGTGTAGACACTGTTGACTCAACTCAACTGGCCACTGATAAGCCACTTTGTTGTCCGGCGTAAACAATGACGTGTGCTGGACTTTCACTTGAAGTGGCCTGTTTGGCCGCCGGCAGCTGTCCGTCCCACACGGAGATGGGGGAGCCAACTTGCTCAGCAATCATTGCTACGTGAATGTATGATTCTCTTAAGAGGTATATTTTATATTTGAGAATACTCTTTGATTTGCAAAATATCATGTGCTTTACATACTATGTTAGTATGCGATTGTGAGTTTGGGGTTTTATTATGTTGAGTAATGTTGCTCATACGAATACTGGCTGTACGTAATTGGAAAGCCAAAGAAAAAGATATTTAAACTAGGAAAAATAGAAAATATAGAAAACGAGAATAAAAAATCTTTTATTTAAACTCTTAAACAAGCCAAAACCAATGAATAAGTATCATATTCCAGTTTAATTTAGGTTTCGGCAGGGCATACACTTTCATAGGCTCACTTATCAGACAGATGTTCAAGTTTGGCCTGCGATTAGTCTGAGTGAATATTGCTAGCCGGTAGCAGCAGCAGCAGCAGCTCATGAATGACTTAAACTCAAAGTTTTGACTTAAAATCACATGTATAACCCAATTAGAGAGCATCAATTAGCATTGAAGTGTGTCAAAGGCAGAAATCAATTAAAATGGTATTTATTCAAAATGTCACTAAGTGTTTATTTTCAATTACAGCATAAATGTGAATAGAGAAGGTAATAATTTCATTAAGGCTATGCCTGCAGTGTGATGTGTCAATCAAGGTGACAGCAGGCGGCACTGGATGCAGTCAGGGGTTAATGTTGGAAATATTATTATGGGGAAATACAGGTGCCGCCTAAGCGGGTTCGGGACTGGAGTGAGCACCCTGCAAGACCCTCAGTCGCGAGTAGACAATGTCCCAGTCGATGAAGGCGCCCAGGATGTGTCGCACATTACGGTCCGTGTCATCATATCCGGTGCGTCCGTGAACCAGGCGCAGGTTGTCGAAGGTGAGCACGTCGCCGGGCGTGGTCTTGAAGCGGCACGAGTGCTCGTGGGCCAGGCGCACAAAGGTGGCCATGGCCTCGTACCAAGGTCGCACCTGCTCCAGCGGCACGCTAAAGTGGCTGTCGCGCTGTGGAATGCTGTGGTTAATCCGAACACAGCGTCCCTCTGAATCCAAGCTAAAGGAAATTTAAATTGGATTTGATTTCCTTGTAGGAATAAGGCTTAAGGATCACACTCACTTGATGACCGGTGCCCGCCATATGTTGTGGAAATGCAGGTCGCCATCGTGTCCTTTGTCCGCCCAATCTACAGGCGTCTGGCTGAGCAGCCGAAACTGCTCCGGATGTCGCTCTCGCATGATCTCGGCCACGTAAAAGGCATCGGCCAGCAGGTTGACCCCACCAGGCGAGGCGGATTGCTCCAGGGTGTGCAGCATCGTCACTCCCGGCAGGTACTCAAAGTAAGGCATATCCGTGTGCAGGGGCAGGGGCGCGGCCAGGTAGGCATAGTTGCTGGCTCCGGGCTGGGCTCGCACGCTGAACTCCTCGCCGTAGGTGGTGCGCCGCATAAAGCCCACTCGGTTGGCCAGTCGCCGCAGGACGTCCATCTCCAGTGGGGCCTCCCGCACCAGGGCCACCCCAAAGACAGCCAAATGGTGGAGCCATTGCCGCAATGCCAAGTCGCTGGTTACGAGATCCTGGAAGTAGAAGGTACGCCGTATCGCCTCAAAGTCCTGGCCGCTCCACAACTGCTGCTGGGGACGATAGGACTCCCTTAGATAGCGCTCGCGGTTCGCTGCTGAAAAGTCCCGCTCCCTTAGCCAGCCGTAGGGATACTGAGAGGCATGACCATCGGACCAATCTATGTACAGGACTTGCTGCTGCAGATCCACACTCTGTCGCAGGACATGCACACTGGTGTCCAGGTTGTTCCACAGCTGGGGCAGACGGCTCAGAGTCTGTGGCAGATAGCACTCCGGGCAGCGGCAGTTGTCGCGCAGCCAAATGTCCGGGAACTGCATGTCCTGTCGCTCAGGATCCGGCTCTGGGACTACCACTATACTACTGGGAATATCCTGCTGCTGCTCCTGATGGTCCTGCTCCAGCTTTGCAGGCGGCAGGCAGGCCAACTCTCGGCGGTCCGCTTGGAACATCTTGGCACTACCAACGATGAGGTCTTCCGATTGCGGAATGATTTCGGAATTCGGATCGGGAAGCGAGCAAACAGGCCACCCTTAGAGGGGTACGTGGCCACAGAGAGCTCCGCCTCTGATAGCTGCTCGCGTGATGTTCTACACTGAGAGAAGTGAATGGGTTATTTAGAGAGTTTCTAGGGAATACAAGAAATAATTAAAATTACTATAGAAACTCTTATAAAAACTTTTAGAGACTCCCTATAACTTTGATATAATTCATTCTGATTTGTTTCTTGATGATCAGCATTTCCCCCCTCCGATTTCTTGCCGTGTAGGCCTAGCCAAGTACTTATCAATCCTTTGTGAGCAGTGCAGATTGCCGTCGCAGCAGTTCCGAGCTGATTCCATCTCGACAGCTCTCCCCTAGCTTTAAGCCCCCTGCCCTTGGCTGTGTGTAAAATTAAAAATTCAAAATTAATTTCTGCTCAAAACTGCAAGCGCTTGCAATTTTTGCATAATTGTTTGTCAGCCTCATCCGCCTCATCTTCGACAGGCTGCGGCCCCCACATAGCCGCCGCCACTTCACCGATTTCCATTGTCTCCCTCCGCGGGAAATGGCGTCAATCATTGTTAGGCGCATTGATCACTTCATTCAAGCCAGTCCCCACCCAGCCCACATGCCACTCCTCCAAGTCCCAGGCCTGGTCGCACTCCTCCCAGCCAGTGTTGATTGCAATGCGAATATCCTGCCCGGCAGCGGGAAAAAATCATAAACAATAACCATTTCATGCCGGGGAAAACAACAACAGTATCTGGTAACCAGCGACTATATATGGCGCGATTTTTAATTATCACTTTCGCATTCGCATTTCGTGTATTGTCTGCCTCGGAACACGACTCGTATCTATCCATCTATGGCGGGCTCTGGCTCTGAATCTCTATCTGCCTCGGCCGCTGCTGCCATATTCCATATTCCACATTCATTTCCATTTCCATCGGAGGCGGGCCTTTTACGCTTCGAACAAAGAAAGCGAACCGAACAATCCATCGAATGCTCAGCTTTTAGTGAAGATTCTTCTCTTAGGATAAGGGTATTGCCAAAGGGGTAGCTCTATGGGTTAACTAGGCTTGTAAGAAATCGAGAAAATAAATTCAGATTGTAGAAATAGCTATGGATTTTCGAGTTAGAGTTTATTCTAAATTATTTTGGGTAAATTTAAGAAATTTTAAACATGTTTAATAATGTTCTTAGATACCTTACGATAAAATGAATAGGCAGAAATTCCATTCAAATAAATTTATACTTCCTTACTCTTTAAAAATTAAAGTGCTACATGAGACAAAAAATAAACATAGACTTTAATTTACCTCCCAAAAAGAGCAACATCAATTCGTTCAGAAAACGTTCCCCCATCAACTTGCTACATTTAATGCATTGTTTGGGGGGTGTGGACCCAGTTCCACCAGCAGAACTTTATTGTTTTCAATTAAAAACACTCACAGCCCATTCAGCTAACGAATCCATTCGCTCGGCAGTTGCCAGGAGCTCCTCCATTCATAGGCTCGAAAGGCAGCAGCGCCGTGACACAATTGCAGATGCAAGTGAAACGTAATGAGGTGTGATGAAAATGCATTCAAGTGACAGTTTCTGCCCGCTCCCACGCCCACATGCACTTAGCAGTAATCAAGGAGCAACAATAGTGAAAAATATATCGATGAATATGCTGAGCAGGGAATAGGCAAGAGTCATAAACATAAACAGACAAAGCCCGCTTTTTAAAATGTCTACTATGCAATCTGACTTTGATCTCTGCTAGGCGGCTTCTTTAATTGCATTTACATGAATTAAAAACACACAATTTAGTGTAATTTATATTGAAACCCAATCAAAACACACCGCAAATTATGCAAAGCATCGAGAGTGCGGCAACGAAAGTGCAACACTTACGTAAATTAAACGAAAGCCACAGCAACCGCAGGATATGCCAGGGAAAACAAAACAAGGCCGGAACCGAAATTGGTTTATTTATTTTGAACGCCCATCAAACACGGCAAATAAATCAGTTCCAAGGCTCGTTTCAGCGCTGAAATATTCATAAAGCCAAAAAACCGGAAGCGAACAGGTGAGTGAACCTGGCCGGGAGTGGCGCCTAACAAAGCCAGCCCAACAATGGCCAACGCTTTGTGCCTAATTAGCCTCGTGGGCAGGTACACATTTTGGATTTAGCATTTCGCATTTCCCATTTAGGATTTGGTGCTCAGGATTTGGTTTTTCGGAGACGGGGACGAGGCACTCTCCCATGACAATGCTGCGAAGGGAACGCATAATTAGGCTGAAATGCCGCCGACTGAGAATGGCCACAAATTGGTCTTGGGCGTATTGTGTTTCCGTCCGTTTCAAGAAATCCTAGAGTGTCCCTCAAATCCTGGCTGGACAAAAAAAAGTAACCACAATGCCCAAAAAATGGCAGAGTTTGGAGGTGGGGTCCAGAGCAAAGTGCAGTAGCTCTGGGGCCACTGTGGGACGCATAAATAAATGTGCCCGCAAAATCCGTAAATATGATTAAGTGCCAAATTTATTTACAGCTCCCCGGTTGCCTTTAAAAAAGAGGCAAGCAGCCGAAAAAAACGAACGCCCCGTGGGCAAACAGAGCAGAAAGCCGGATACATGCGGTGGTGGTGGTGGAAGAGGTTGCTAAGAATCCGACTTGGAGTTGGAGTCCCAGCCATGGCAGGTGGGCTTCTGGCCAACTCGATTACAATTACGTGCGCTAATTGCACTTTAAACGCGTCCGAGCTTGCCATCCATCCGTCGCTCCGTTTGTTCGCCGCCCGCACAATTCTGCCTGCCATTTTTATGGCATTTCCTTTGGTCCAACTTACAACTACATAAATTTGCAAACATGATGTCCTTGCGCTGCACTGCCAAGCCTCGCCCTCAGCCCCGGACCCTTCTCGCCGTGACCGTGACTATTCCGGCTCTGGTATTGTAATATCCTGCTGTCGCTCCGGCTCCTGCTCCCGCTCCTCCTGCTGCCACAACCACCAAGTCATCGTCACCGTCACCGAAGCAGTCGTAACTCAAAGTGGCGCTAAATTTAGTTTAATTCACACACACCACAGTGGCATAAAAGGTGGCATTGTCACTTGAAGGGTATCCTTGGAAATTAATTGGAAACATAGCAAATGATTTTTTGGGAAATTATTATAATTAATAGTTCAGGATGTGAGATTGTGTTAAATGATTTTAAAATGATATAAGAAAAGGGGTTTCTGGGGCTTAATACAATAAGAAATTTTCCAAACTATTTTAGAAGAAAGCGTTTAAGAGGTGATCTAGATCATCACTACCTAAAGCTAACTAGCTTTTATGTTGAACTGAAAATTAGATTGGTTGGGAATTCTATGAATATGTAATAAATGCATCTTAAATTCTTTAAGATCCTCAGATAGGTTATAAAATATATAAGGTATTTTGTAATTTAAAAAATATATACATAAATTAATGCATTATATAAATTATAATAGAAATTCTGTGTAATTTATCATTGTATTATAATTTCAATTAGCCGCTGCTAGCCCACTGTGCCCGCTGCTGGCGAAACAAATGCGAATCTGTCTTCTTGGTCGGCAGCAAGTGGCCCTTATAATGGGCCAAGGCGTAAGTCCATGTCTGCTGCTGCTGCCTGCTGCCTGTTCGTTCACCTGGCTGACTTTCAGCCCCGGCCCTCGTCCGCGCACTCACCTGCTCACCCGCTCGCCGGCAGTCGGTTCTTTTGCTCATTTACACCTTTTATTACGTATGCGTGCGTCGGGGCAAAAGCAAAGTTTGCAGTTTAGTTTGCCATTAACGTGGCCATAAGCGCTGGCCAGCCAGGCAGCACTTTCCGTACTCCTCCAGAACCCACCTGCTTGCCATTCATATGCAAAATAGCTCCAGCGAGGTGTGCCCCGAGACTTGTGTGCCAAAGAGGGTTCTGCCCTCGTGGAAGTTTGCTAGCCAACCTGGCTAAATCAAAGACTCTCTAGCACGCTCACGGCTCAATGCATTGTAATTGCAAGGGAGTGTGTGTGGGAGCGGGTGTGTTGTCAAAACTGAAGTTCCATACGTCGTCTTTCCCTTAACAGCAAATGTGCACTGAAGAAAATTGCAGCTAGTTGCCTAAAGTAGTAATAAGAGCGTCAAAGGAAAGAGACTAAAATGTATTATTAGTACGCAGGGCATTTTGCTTTGCTCTATATTCTTAGATTCAGGCATGCTCCGGTAATCGTAATATTTTTTACACTTCGATTTGGCTAAAACTTTTCTATTTCGTTTTAAGCAGTTTTCCACACAATAGAGCTGCCACAGGTTCCACAGACTTAATTCCGATGTTCACAATTACTTTCTAACTGCATTTCGACCATTAAAGTAATGAAATGAACTAGCAGAATTTATAAACAATATTTATGGCCCTTCTTTAAATTTATTTAAGAATTCATTTATATTTTATATTGACTTTTACCAGCCTGTTTCGTTTCACCAACATTTATCGACATTTCGCCAAATCGAAAATTCCTTATACCGACGGCAAAATTTGGTTTGTCAAATTTGAGGTGGGGTCAGAAATAAATTTTTTATAAATTAACTACTTGTCAGACTGATCTTGTGGTGGTGTGGAATAAACATCAATAGACCACTGAGTATATTATTTTTTTCCCTTAGTAAATAAGATAAGATTTGATATAAAAAAAGGCATTTACTTTTCATTTCGATCAGACAAAGGTGTCCGTTTTACAAATCGAAAAAATTTTAGGATTTTGAAAACCGGAGCACCAATTTTTCGATTTAAAATCGAAATCGAAATTTTAAGAATTCGATTACCGGAGCATGGCTGATTCTTCACTTTAACGAAAATATATATGAAAAGATATTTTTAAGCAATTTAAGGAAAATTTTACTTTACTTTTTAATCTTATTTAAATCATTCATTATGTTTTAAGATACTATTCAACGAACAAGGAACTTCAGGAAACCGAAGCTTGGCCAATAAAATCGATCATAACTAAGCCAAAAAAGCATAAATTTCAATTTGGAAAGCTTTTCTGTAGTGGTTTTTAATAGTGAAATAAATCTGCATTTTCAGTACAAAGACATAGAAGATTATAAATTTTTGAAAATTTTAAAATTATATAATTATAAAATGTTGAAAAATAAAATACATTTTTTTTTCTAATATTTTTAAAATATTTTATATTTAATTAATGAAAGGGAGATTTTGAATATAAACTACTTTTGTCAATCCTTTAATTTTTGGCCATTATATTCTCCTAAAAAGTATTCATAAATCAGCACTTTTTGAACTTTATAATAATATTATTGAGATAATTTTAGTAGACAAATTAAAGTTTGGTGGAATCATAACTAATCCTCCTCCTCATAACCAAAATCTTTTCTGTGATAGTTTTTAATATTTTTTGTTTAATTTGTTCCAATATTTTATTATACATTAATTAAGACTTAAATTGCCTTACGCAAGAGAGCAGCATAAGCTGATTTACTCATTGTTAGAATAAGGTATAATATAACCTCTTAGATGTATTTCTATCTCGATTCTCTGGACTTTTTTAATCAATTTATAATCATGAATAAATTACAAACTCAAAGGGTATACAAACTTCTGCATGCCGAAGAGAGAATTTTTCTTTGTTTTATGATAATGTATAGAAATAAAAGTTAAAACAAGTTAAAACTAAGAACCTCAATGACTGAGTCCAAAGCCATATCTTATTCACATCTTCAAAACTATTGTAGTTTCAGTTATTTCTCTCTGTGCTTCCTTAAATGTATGACACGTGTGTGGGGGAGTGTGCGCTGGCTTGCGGGCAAAAGTTTTTAATGTGAAAAGTGCAAAGGAGAGTGCAACCCTCATGCACGAGGCATGTCACTGCCTTGCCGCCTGCCTAAGGAGCCCCGGTCCGCGCACACACACACTCAGCTCTCACGACCCCCTTTTTGGGCCACGGCCCGCCACTGTCACTGCATTTTAATTTACTGCATACCTTGAGGCGCCATTCGCCTGCGCTCGCATGCCAAGTGGCAAAGTCCAATGTACGCTCCTCCGGAGACGAAGCTGACTTGTTGCCTTCGCCCAGATACACCCCCTCCCACACACACACAAGGATACCCTCACACCCTCGTGGATACATCCAACCCTCGGCGGCTGTGACAAAGTGGCGCTGCGTTTTGCATTTTACTGCAAATTAAAGGATTTCTTTTGCCTTTTCGAGTTGACAACTTAAGATACTTAGGCATAAAAAGCCTGTCATACATGTCTGCCCTGCCCTCATGAGTGTGCCGTGGTGTGTGTGTGTGTGCGTAAAGAGAATTAAGTGCAGTGCGCTTTGTTGAGAATCACTCGAAACAAAGCCACACGATGCTGCGGGTCTGCTACCCTTTTTCACCCCTCTTTCACTGCCTGTATCCAGCCCACCCTTCTCTGCTCCTCCCTGACTGCTGACATGCGGGGTCGTCCTGTCAATCCTCCCTCGCCCATTTGCCGATTTTCCGCACCTTTCTCGCCTGCGTCCATTTTATTATTTTGCCTTGATTATTATTTTCCATTTGCGCAAAATTAAAATACGGCAACAACAATGACAACACCATTTTTTCGGGTGCAAAAAGTACATAAAAAGTACAAGGGAACATAGAAAAATTGCAAGCTCCATTCAACCGCAAGGCAGTGAAGGGAGACGGAAGGCAGGAGGCAGGATTCAGGAGGCAAGAGGCCGGAGATGCTGGATGCATGAATAATGTGAAACTGAAAACTTTTCATCAAAAATCAGCCAAGGGCTAAAACTGGACGTGAAACAGGCACAGCAGCGGCAACAGCTCCATCTATCCCTCCTACTCTCTCCCTGGATAGTCCTCCCTGTGTCCTGGCAGATAGGGAAAAAAGGAACTCTGACAGGATGCCATGAAAAGCTCGCTTTGGTGTGACAAATCAAAGACTAACACTGAGCGCTTTGGTTAGAGCACAAAACGCACGCTCGGATGACTGGCAGTCCCTCGAAACAGAGAGTGAGACAGGGATGTGCCAGCAGAAAGAGATGGAGAATGTGGGGGGCAGCAGGGGAGCAGGAGCTGGACAGATCGGACCCAACTGGGCGGCCGCATTTGAAAGGCGCTGACAGCCGCAGTTGCTTAATGGCAAACCCAGGCCAGGGAATAGTCCTTAGAATATGCAAATAAAAAATGTTTTGATCACTTTAAAGAAGTAAAGGGAAATATCTGGGATACGTAGAAGTAATAGTTGTAGATACAAAAGCTTAGGAAAGACTTTTTAATCTCTTAATCACCTTAAAATAAAAGCTATATGATAGTGTCGTACGAAAATAAATTAAAGCCAGCCTAAAAAAACGTTTAGTTACGATAAGTTAAAGCAAGTGTAGATTTTAATTAAATTTCTAAAAGACAATAAGTTACCACCATATAAGTTAACAGTCAAATAGGATTCCGAATTGAAATAGATACATTTTTGTCTTAGTTATGATAAATTTCAAAATCAACATTTGTTCCAAATTCTAGCTGCAAGGGTATCGGCCTTTTCCTGTTCTTAGCTTGATCTTACACTTAAAATGTTTTGTTTTAAAGTCCCTAAACAAAGGCGGAACTAAGTGAAAGCTAAACTGCATTTAGCCTTAGTTACGAAACTTGCAAAACATATCTTTTTTCGATATCAATTCCCGTTTTAATTGATTGACTTTCGCACATCTGCACTGCCTCGAACTCCTTGCTCTTCGCCAACGAAAAACACCCACTCGATGGGTCGGAATACCCGTCGAAAGAGTTATTTCAATTTGCTGTGTTTAAGGATACTCGCTCCTTTTGATACCGCATTTGCGAATAAAATACAACGAAACACAGGGAGTCCCTTTTTTTGCTCTCTAATCAGAGCGCGCGCCTGCAAACAATGGCCATCCCGCCCAAACCAAAGCCGAACCCACTCGCAGCTCGGCAGCGTAACAGCCTGGTAGCCTGGCAGCCTGGCATCCTGGCAGCAAGGATTGTAATGAAAAAGGGGCAGCAACTCGCTGCTGCTTGTTGCTTTTGGCATTGTTCTTGCTGTTCTTGCTGCGGCATGGCTCTACTTTTATGCACATGCAATTCTTTATATTTTTGCCATATATTTTGCTGTGCACAAATTTATTTGCGGCTGCAATTCCAATTCCCCCGTTTGCCAGGACGTCGCAGGACGACTCGGTCGGTACTCCCGGTTATTGTTGCGGCTGCAACTTTGGTTAATGCTCCGCTTTTGCGGGGGATGTGGCACCAGCGGTTGGGCCATGGGAGTGGGTCCTGGAATCGGCTTTAAGTGAAATACAGGATTGCAGGATTCCAATTTGTCATTGGTCTTAAAGCGTGTGACAGGAAGCAAAAGCTTCTTACCCCCGAGCCAGTGCCAGTGCCACTGCCACCGACTGTGTTAATTGTTTCTGTTAAGTTTTTAATAACTCCGGGCAGGCAGGCAGGCTGGCAGCGCCCATCAGTCTCATTATTTATTTGTAATTTAATAAACAACAAGTTGATGGCTGATGGCTGGCAAGAGTTTCCTCCCCTCCCCCCATCGCTCTAGCACTTAACCCCTTTCTATCAATTGCCGTGGGGGCCAGAATGGAAGCCAGGCAGGCCATGCCAGGCCAGGCAGCCATCGTCATCTCGGCTTCGACACGTTAACGGGTTTCCTGACTATTATTTGGCAGCAATTTATTTTATGTGAAAAGTTTGTCAAGCTGCCTACTCCGAAGATTTTTATGGAGGTCTGTGGCAGAGGCACCGAGATCGCAGATCGCTTCAACTTTGCCCGCGGCGTCAGCTTGAATTTTATTGCCATCGTGCATATTTTAATGAGGCATTAAAGCCTCGACTCGACTCGACTTGACTCTACTCTACTCTGATTTCCCCCCCGACATACGTATACCCGTAATTTATGAGCAACTAAATATTTACAGGCGGAGGAGGCTGGCTCTGGGGTGTGTGTTTGACTTTTGCCGGCCCAGTGTTTGGCTGCGTTTGCCGTTTTTAACACTCGATTACTTTAAATGCCATCGCACCCCGCTTTCGCTTCCACTTCCGCTTCCGCTCCTCGGCATTTGACTTTGCCTGTCAATATTTGCTTTTGGCTTAACTAGCACATACATAGTGGCTTTGGGTTTAGGTTTGGGGGTGCCGCAGCGAACCCCCACATCAGCATATTCGGCGAGAGTCTCGTTGGCTCTGTTTGCCCAGCTTCTTCTTATGTAATGAGTATTTGGTTACACAAGTCTTTGAGCTGACCCTTCCACATTACTCTGGCCGGTCCGCTTATTGAACGAGCGCTTAAATTACTAAGCAAATGACTCATTTATCAACTGCAGCTCGGCGCTTGGTACTGGGGATTAGCATGGCCTGTCAGCGGGACACTCCGTCCTACCCGGTGGAGATTTCATTAAAAATGATTTAAAGAACCCAAGCTCGGCAGCGAATAAATTAAAATACTTTGGCATCCGGCAATGATTGCCAGTCTGATGCACCGATGCAGCCAATGCATTCAAATGTCAGTTCAATTAACTCGTTGGCAGTTGCATAATTACGTTTAGCAGTCAATAAATGAGAGGGGATTTGCGATTTTTAGCATTTTAAATATAGTAATTGTGGCAGTTTCCAGAAATAGAGGTAAGATTTTAGGTTCCATTTGAGATTAAATAAAAAATTTGAATATAAAGCATGATAAAACATTAAAGATATTATCATTATTACTTTAGGATATCAATAATTTACTTGTAAATGGAGTAAAAACTTAGCTTCCTATTTTCATGAAGCAAAGGTCCCATAAAAATTAAATTGATAGTTTCAGTCCCTGGAAATTCAGCTGCAAAACAAGCAAATATTAATTTTATGTTTAACGTTTACAATAACTTTTAAGGCAGATAAACAATAATGGCTGTAACCCCAAAGAAATCTCTGTGAAAGCACTTTTTCGCTGTCAAATTTACGATTGTTTGCATTATGCGTTTAATGTCGCTTGATTTACATTAGTTTGTGCAGCGGGAAAAATTGAATTTGCCAAGCTTTTCTACTGAAAATGACACAAAAAAATAAGGACACACAGGACCCCGAAGAGAAAACCGCGCTGAACGTGCCGCCCCCGGCAGCAGACGCAATATGCAAATAATCTGCAAATTTATAGGCTTTTGCCCCGGGACTCGTTGCCGCAGCTGCGACCTGGCCGGCGTAAGTCCTTGAGTGGCATTCGGCTAAGCCAGGTTATTATCTTTTATGAACTGAACTTCCGTTTTGATTGGTTTAATGCTGTTGCGGATTGCTTAGCCCTGGCGGGGGCACCGCAAAATGATTGATGCCTGCTCGGCGATGTCACAGGGAACATGAGCCCGAAATCTTGACATTTCTCGGGGAGCAAAAAAAAAAGAACAAGTATAGGAAATCCAACTCCCATGCTCATGTGGAAAAAACCCATTAAAACACTTGAGCCTGGCAGACGCGACGCGGCATGTGCTCTCCAGAGCAACAACAACAGCGGCAACCAGAATGCATTTCCGTTAATAGTGAAGGCGGCTTTGAAGGCAGCCACACAACACTCAGACGCGGCAGCACTTGTTGGGTTACCCTTAAACCTTCGAAAAAACTCCAACCCCATGCCGTCGCAGGACCTTCCACCATTTTAGGGGACATAAAATGTTATTGATATTGCAATTTTTAGCATTTTGTAATTGAGGCAAAAGTCGGCTGCCTATCGCAGCCATCAATTGTCTGCCGGATACCAAGCCGAACCTGCTGCTCCTCTGCGGGGCGGGATAACTGTCTAAATGACACTTGAGCATGTGTTTAAACATGCCAAGCACTTGGCCCACTCAAACTATGCAGCAAGGAGCAGTAGAAGCGTCGAGGCACTCGAAAAAAATAAATTAAAACAATAACTTTCAAGCACATTGTTTAGGATCTTTAAAGGTTACTTTATCCAATGATAAACTTTTAAGAAGCATTTATTGGTAATTTTTCAAACAAACTAAAATGTAAAATAAATATTTGTTAAATTCTTTTAAAAATATTCTTTCTGTAAAGTTTCCCCAGTGCACCGCACGGGTTGACACTTTACTCGCTGGCATCAAAGTTCACGGGTGCCGAGGCAAGCAGAAAAGGAAACGGGGGCTGAACGAAAAGGGAACCCTCTCTGTCGATGCGCTGATAAGTCCCCCTATCTCCGCATTCCAACCCATCCCCGCCTTCATGTGAGCATCCCTCTGAAGTTGGCCCGAACGCATCTTGTCTCGTCTCGAGAACGAAGGCGAGTGCCAATGTTGCCAATGTTGTTGGGTAAACTCATAATTGGAATTAATTATGCATTCGCACTTTGCGGCCAACTTTTCAAGTGGCTGGGAGTGGTTAGCTGGAGTCAGTTAGCCGGGTCCTTTCCCGGTATCAGTGCGTGTGTGTGTGTGTTCAGTGCTCCTTTAATTGTCCAAAGAGAACAAGAGTCCCGGAGCGGGTATCCAGATACATATCCAAGAAACTGGCGGCTGTCGGCAAGGGTTAAGTGCAAATTGCAGTTATCGTAAGTATTTCTTATACTTACTTTGGGCTAAGCATTGTCCTGGAATGAAAGGATGTTCTAGGGTGTACCGGATTAGCGTAAAGTTCTGTAAGTTTAAGGGATTGAATGAATATTTTGGATTGGATTTAGTTTGACAGGAAATGTTTTTGATTTTCGCTTAAATAAACTTCCCAGTTTTATTAAATACCTCTTAAAAAGCAAATTTATATAGTGAGTTCTTTCTGGCAAGACTTCACCTGGATCTCGTTCAAATCTCGAAGGCAACCGACTCGGGGAACATCCCCATTTAGCAATTCTCGGCTGGAAGCCATTCTAATTTAAGTTAGCCCATTTATCTTATGGCTTTCCTCTTTGTGCGCACTTTTTTCTGTTTGCCTCGGTGTCCCAGTCTACCTCCCTTAAGCAGTCCAATTTGTTGCTCCTTTATGGCTACTTATATTCCATGTCCTGCCCACACCTGAGCCCAATAATTACTGTGTGCCTGTGCCCGTGCCCGTGCTAGAGCCTGTGCTCGGCTTTGGCTCGCTTTTTTACATGCTCGCCTGCCTGCCAGCTGCCTTGTCCCATTGTCCTGGCCTTGGTTTGCATTGCGGATTTGGCCCTTCTTGTTCCCATTTGCGGTGGTATGGTTTGAATGCATAAAGGGAACGCTCAAGATGTTGGGAATTAATTAAAATTTGACAGCTAATAAAACGCAATCACAGCCCAGAGACACAGAGGCACTGAGGGGGATGGCTCCCACAATGGCCATTTAAGTTGCGAATTGCGGACAATTGCACGCTTCATTTCGCCTGTGTTCGCCTGTTTTGACAAGCCATCGGAATCGAGTCACAAAAGACACTGATGACAGCGAGAGACCCGCACCGAAAATGACAAAAGCCTGTCGCAAATCGCAAATCGCAGGCTGTAAGTCGCAAGTGCTGAATCCCAGCACGGAGAAAAATGGGAATTAGTATCTGTTTTTAACTAAAAACTACACAGAAACTATGCTTTTAAAGGCATACAAATTCAGTAAAATATTAATAAAGAATTAAGTTAGACAAATGTTTCTGTTATAGTAAAATACTCTCCCAATATTTTCTTTCAGTGCCCCAAATGCCGGACAATGGCGGGCAGCTGGCATGGCCGGAAACGCTGCGACACGAGGGGACGCTCTGGGCCTCGTCGCGTGTCATGAGCAAACAAGATAATGTTACAGCAGTCAACGCAAATCGAGCGCAGAAGGAGGAAGGCGAAAGGAGCGGAAGGACCAGGGACACTCGGCATCCGCTGGCATTCGGTTTTGGCAGTTTGCTATACCACCATCCACTCCCATATCTCATCCCGCCGGCGATTTGTACAAAAATGCAAATGAAAACGTCTCAGCTTACAGGCAGCAAGTAAGGAGCTGGTCTGGCCAGTGGAAGTGGAAACCGAAATGGAGCCGGAGCCGGAGACGGAGACGGAGACCGGGAGCTGGGCTTAATGAAAATACTGGCACGGGCCACAACAGGCTGCCAAGTGGCCGGTGTCCTTTGCTGGTCTCCGTAGGCTGGGCAATGATTGATCGTCGGCATCAATTTCCCCAGAAATGTTATTGCCTTGCGTTCGACAGTGGGTCGATTGACGGTCAGGTCAGGTCACCACCACCACCAAAGACTTTAATTATGTCTTAAAGCCCTTAGCACTTTCAGTGCACTTGGACTTCAGGTTCATAGAATTTTTTCAATTTTTAAAAATATCAGCCAAGCAAAGGCAAAAGGGCAATCATTAAATATTATAAACAGCTTGGAAAACGATTTATCAGAATGCCCCAAACGCATCTGGCCAGGATCTTGGGCCAATCGGCTTCTTAGTCCTTTGGCGTTTTCATTTATGAAAATGTCTGAAACATGTTTCGCTTGCGCAAACAGAATGCGAGTGCGAGTATGCAATAAAATTCCATTACAGCAATGGCCCGACTTAAAAAACTTGGCCGAAAAAAGAAGAAGGCTTGGATGGCAGGATGAAATTTTGTTGCATTCGCTGGGAGCAGTAACAGGAGCTGGAGCAGGAGTGGGACCAGTAGATGGAGCGGCACCAGCAAGTGTATTAAAAGCCCGCAGACATTTCGCCTTTACGTGAGTGCATTGCATCGCCTGTGGGTGTGTATGTGTGGCAAGGTCCTTGCATATTTTATGAAACTTGGCAAAGCATTTAACAACACATGCACACCCACAGACAGAGGCAAACTCATTACTTGAATTTATTTAGCACTTAAACCAAATGTTTCATTCGCCTCAGCCGGCTGATTTGCTGCTCTCATCTATTCCCACCGCCTTCATCAGCCCCTGGACATCCCTGCACTCTGGACTCCACTTGACGGAGTTTGGACTTGAAACTGCTCAAGTCCTGCTCCTGCCTCTTCAAGATCTGGCGGCACGAGCAGAATTCCGAACACAGTGTTGGTTGAGTGGTGGATCTCACAGCCTGAACGGCCTTAATCATTCTCAGGAGCAAAGTTTTTCTCTGATCTTCGGGGGGTTGGGAGCAGGGATTGGCCTGGTCATGGACATACCCACAGCGAGTGCAGACATTTGCCATTGTGTTGACCAGAAGCTCGTTCTTGGCACAGGCTTCGATGGAACCGCTGGACAGGATCGCACTGCTGGCCTTGGGCGACGGAGCGCAGCATGGCATTTCTACAGAATCGCCACAACTCGGGCACTTATTTTCTGTGCAGGAATCCTGGTATTCGCTATCCTCCTCCACAGCCTCTTCCGGCCCGTCCTCTGAGTACTCTGAATAGAATTTGATAGCTTGCTGCTCGCGGCACGTCTTCCGGGGCGAGTAGTACAACTGATTGATGGGTCTCAGGTCTCGTTTCTCCCTTTTTTTGGATGATTGACTTGAGTGTTTCTTTGCCGTAGGTGGCTCGATTAGACTCTCCGACTGCTCCTCCACCACTTTGACCTTCGAATCGTCCTTCCCCTCACGAGCCTTCTCCATCATCCGTTCGCGCTCCATGGCCTAAAAGTTGTGGTAGACTTTAAAGGGCCGAACCCCCTCTCCCTTACCGGCAAACAACTTACCTGGAAGCGAACCTCATGTTCCTTCATCATCTTTTTGAGGTTCGTTATGGAGTAGCGCTCGTCGATTGTGCGCAGATCCTCTTCCTCCTCGGGCTCCACTTCCCACATGGTGTTCGTGCTTGCAAATGACATGGTGGCGGAAGTTTCACTGGTTGGTAGAAGGCGGCGCAGGCGTTCATTCCATTTTTCCCTCTTCGCCCACTTCGCCTTCAGCTCCTGCACGATGAGCTTCTTGTACATCGTACCATCGGTATCTTGAGTGGTGTCCTGGGACTGTGCCTCGCCTTTGTTCCTTGATTTGCCAAATGTCCGCATACTTATCCTATGCCGATACCAAAACCTCAGGTTCCGGAGCTGATCTGAAGTGGATTGCCTCTTGGTATTTTGCTCGCGGCCTTCCGGACTAGTGTCACCCTTTCCGGGTGCCAAGATCTGGGCGTTCCGAATGGTCTTCAGGTAGTCAAGGTACTTTTTGGTTAGCAGCCGCTTCACTTCCGTCTTGTTTATGCCCCCGGCCAGCAGTTCGCTGTACAGATCCTTGAGGTTGCCCCACATGTAGTGATTCCCCACCGCCTTCATCAGCGCCTCGACGTCGGGCACGTCCTCGATGATGGCATTCTGTTCAATAACGTCTCTCAGAAAGTATTGGATTTGTCTGTACTTGGGATCGGATTGAAGGTTTTTAAAGCTGTAATTTCTGGGAACTAGGAAAGAAGTGGTACGGTGACCCTCATCTTTCCTAAGGCTCAATCCCACCTCATTTATGCTTGCCGATTGACTGGGTCTACCAAGTTGTGGCAGAAGATCCCTGTTGATATTTTTTTCATTCCGAGATCGCTCTTCACCGTGATCTTTTCTAGTTTTATTTATATATTGACCATCGGTTCTAAGTTCAACGGCACTTGGGCTGGTCTTATTTGCATCTTGATAAATAGTTTGATCATCTAAAAAGCTTATTCTCGCTGCAGTTTTATTTTTGTCGTGATCGATAGTATCTGCTGCCTTAAACTCAATCGGCAGGGAGTTTGCTTTATTTAAATTCTGATCATAAGTTTGATCACCTTTTATAACTCTAAGGGGATAACCAACTTCAAGGTCAGCATTATTTTTATCCTGCTTGCCAAATGCACGGTCTTTTTCACTTCCAATGGAGGAACCCCTTTTATTGCCAGTCTCACTTCCTTTTTTATCGGCAAGTTGATGATCTGCATTTGTGCCCAATTTATCGCTACCTTCATTACCTCGGATCACTTTCAGTTCATTACCCCGGACCCCTCTCGGATCATTGCTTTTGACCGCTGATTCATCACTGCCCCTTGACCTTCGCTGTGACCCTTTTCGATGGGAGTTCACACTTCCACTCCTCCTACCGAACCCCGCCGGTGCGCTGGCAACGGCGCGAGTGGCGTTTCTGGACGACCTCCACGGTTGATAGATACCGGACATGTTATCCCTGTTCGAAGTTCGCTTTAGATTCGTATTGGAGGACCTCGGGGGCTGTGCAGACCGATGCTTTGCCTTGCTACCCGCAGAGTGTAGACTCAAGCCGAGGATAGATTTGCGAAAGGATTTTCGGTGGGGCCGAGTTTCCATGACTAATTGCTTCAGCGATTCGGTGAGGGAGGTGACGCTGTCCCGGGCGAAGTTCTGCTCGGACACGCTCCTTTCGTGCAACTGTTTCCGTTTCATCAGCTTATTCACCATGACTTCGGTGCCGTCATCAGAGGACTGGTGGCTTAAACTTTTTTTTTTGCTCTTCTTGTTGACCCTTTTATGTCTGGGTTGGCTGGTGGCAGGATCCACGGGATCGGAGTTGTCCCAAAGGTTCTTACTTACCACAAAATCCCAGCGCCTGTGACTTTTCCTGTTGTTTACGTTCAACGGTTCGTTCTCTTTAGTCTCTTTTCTAACTTCCTTATCCACGACCTTAGATCTGGCACTTTTGTGTGTTGAAGAGATTGGGTTAGATTGGTCAGAGCTCTCCCATATGTTCTTAGTTTCCTTCGAATTCCTGGGACTTTTGTTTGCAACTTTTTCTTTTCTAATTTTCGTAGCCACGTCTTTAGATTTTGACTTTCTAGCATATTCTTGTGAGGGAGAAGTTGAAAGGTCGGAGGTGTCCCATATGTTCTTACCTTCCATCGAAACCCTGGGAATTTTCTTGGTATATTTTTCTTTTCTAATTTTCCTACCCACGTCCTTAGACTTTGGATTTCTGACATATTCTTGTGAGGGAGAAGTTGAGAGGTCGGAGAGGTCCCATAAGTGCTTACCTTCCATCGAAACCCTGGGAATTTTCTTGGTATATTTTTCTTTTCTAATTTTCCTACCCACGTCCTTAGATTTTGGTTTCCTAACATATTCTTGTGAGGGAGAAGTTGAGAGGTCAGAGATGTCCCAAAGGTTTTTCATTTCCATCGACAACTTGCGAATTTTCTTATTTACGAATTTAGATTTACGCTTTCTAACATTTTTGTGTGAGGAAGAGATTGAGAGATCAGAGCTGTCCCATAAGTTCTTACCTTCCACCGAATCCCTGGGACTTTTCTTGGTGTTTTTCTGCATATCTATTCTAATTTTCTTACTCACGTCTTTAGATCTTGGCTTTCTAGCATATTCTTGTACGGGAGAAGTTGCGAGGTCGGAGCTTTCCCATATTTTCATACCTTCCATCGAATCCTTGGGAATTTTCTTGGTGTTTTTCTGCACATCTTTTTTAAGTTTCTTATCCACGTCCTTAGATTTAGGCTTTCTAGCATATTCTTGTGAGGGAGAAGTTGAAAGGTCGGAGGTGTCCCATATGTTCTTACCTTCCATCGAAACCCTGGGAATTTTCTTGGTATATTTTTCTTTTCTAATTTTCCTACCCACGTCCTTAGATTTTGGGTTTCTAGCATATTTTCGTGAGGGAGAAGTTGAAAGGTCAGAGGTGTCCCAAAGGTTTTTCATTTCCATCGACAACCTGCGCCTGCGATCCTTTTTGTTTTTTACCTCCGAATATTCAACCTCTTTTCGAATTTTCTCATCTGCGAGTTTAGATTTACGCTTTCTAACATTTTTGTGTGAGGAAGAGATTGAGAGATCAGAGCTGTCCCATATGTTCTTACTTTCCATTGAGTCCCTGCCCCTCTGATTCTTGTTTATTCCCGGCTCTTTTCTACTGTTCTCATTCACGAATTTAGTTTTTGGCTTTCTGGTATATTCTTGTGAAAGAGAAGTTGAGAGGTCAGAGCTGTCCCAAAGTATCTTCCTTTCCATCGACAACTTCTGCCTGCGACCCTTTTTCTTCTTTACCTCCAAGGCTTCAATCTCTTTGCCAATTTTCTCATCTACGAGTTTAGATATAGGCTGTAGATCAGACATTTCCCGGAGCTTCTTCCTTTCTATCGAACCCATACGCCGGTGACCCTTATTTTGCTTTATTTCAATGGCTTCAATATCTTTCCCATTTTTCTCATCCACGGGCTTAGATTTTGATTTTTTAACATAATTGTGTCGAAGTGGAATTCTTCTTCTAAGGGTCGTCATCGCGGGCCACTGATTTTGCTTGGGTCTCTTGATCGAGCCCATGCGGGACTGCAGGACTTTAGATTTTATGCCAGGGCCTATACGCAGCAGCCTTGACAGGATAATGCCAACCTGGTTTCTACCATCTCTCCTGCGTTGAGATCGAGTCTTTCCGATATTAACTTCCATTTTCAGGTCCTGATACAGGTCAGTTTTAGCTTTCTTCCGGCTTAGTTTTCTTTTTGAATTCCTGACGGAAACCGTGCCGATCCCTTGCTCTGACGAGCTCTGATCCATGAGAAGTCGGAATACCTGCTGCAGTTCCTTGAGCGAAGGTACCAAACGATCTTTCTTGCGATGTCTACGGGTCCTACTACTATGCATTTGATCCGCATCTAGATTGGGATAAATCTTGCCGCCCGAGGGTGGTTTAGGAATTCTGTAGACTTCCCTCTCGGATGGAGCTTCTTCGCTGAACGCCTGAACCCTACCGAGCCTTTTCTTTTTACGCACCACCTCTGATTTCCAGAGACTGTTGAAATTTGACAGGTCTATGTACGTGTCGGCCCTGGTTCGACGGGGTGACTTTCGCCGCCTTACGGATTTACCCCGAATGTCGGACAGATATCTGCGCACCTCCTCGACCTCCTGCGCCCAGATGAGCTCCTGGCCCTCGATGTACTGACGGTAGTCCGGTCTCCGCTGCCACCTCTTCACCGCTTTGGCGAGTTTTTCAAAACACCTGTCCACCAGCTGCTTGGGCCTGTGGTGTTTCCTTAGCCGCCTCCTTAGGAGCCGCAGCCGGCGGTTCAGCGCGCGCTTCAGCTGCTCCTGCTGCCGAATGAGCCGGCCCTGGGATTTCAGGGCCCTGGTCCACTTGCCCAGCCAGCGCTTGTACATGTGCAGCATACCGCCCACTGCCCGCCGTGCCAGCTCCCGACGCTGCTGCTCCGCATCGCGCTGCCTCAAGTCGATCAGGCGTTGCATCAGCCGAAGCAGCTCCCACCGGATCTGGCGCATCATCTCCAGGCGACGTTGGGCGCGATGCCTTTGCCAGCGCAGCTCCCGGACCTTCCGCCGGACGAGCTTCTTTAGCACCGCCATCTGAGTGCTACGATGCAGAAGTGGCAGTTGCATGGCGCAGTCTATTGAAATCAGTGATTTCAGATTTATATGTTTATAACAAATTAATGTATATGTATGTAAAAAAAAGTTTCACAAATTTAAAGGTTGAATGAATTTTATTTAAGGTGGGTACTGTGATAAGATAAATTGGCTTTCAAAAAGTTCCAAACGAAATTGCTATATATTTTGCTCGGAAACCAGTGTGACCAAATAGTTTAAGGAAAAGGCGGAAACGCGTAAAAGTATCAAACTGACACTTATGCACAGCTGTTTTATGTAAGCAAACTTAATAAAATCAAATATTAAATTGAATTCAAGCGGTTTAGATATGGGAATAGTGCTGGTGTACTATGCCGCTATCGTTTCTTGACATCCAGCAAGCCTTTGACCGGGTTTGGCATCCTGGTCTGTTGGCCAAGCTCAAGGCGCTGATCCATCATCAGCTTTTTGAGCTGATTGGCAGCTTTTTAAAGGATAGGACCTTTCAGGTGGTTCAGGATGGAATATCCTCCTCGTCCAGACCCATTCTGGCCGGAGTTCCTCAAGGAAGCGTTCTGGCACCGACACTTTACAGTTTGTTCACACACGATGCTCCTCTACAGACTGGCAGGCACCACAACGATCTGTGTGTTGCCACATATGCTGACGACACAGATATCCTTTCTAGATCGGATTGTGTCTATGCGGCGACGGACAGACTGCAGATCCTCATCAAGAAGTTTGAGAATTGGTGCTGCAGATGGAATATAGCCATCAATCCCGAAAAGTGTGCTACGGTTACCTTCACCTTACGTAGGGACTCCAGCCCTGGTATTTTTATGCACGGTCAGTTGCTCCCCCAGTGCAAAGAGCACTGCTATCTGGGCCTGGTCCTGGATCGCAGGCTTTCGTTCACCTCTCATATTAAGCGGACAAGGAGAAAATTGGAAGATGCCTCCCGGAGATTGAGCTGGCTTACTCATTCGCGCTCAAAGCTCAGCCTGTCTAACAAAAGGCGATTATACCTAGCAGTTTTATCTCCGATCTGGAAATATGGTTTGGAAATTTATGGTGTGGCATCTAAAACCAACCTGCAGAGGATAAGAACCTTCCAGGCGAAGGCATTGAGACGTTTTTCCGGAGCAGAGTGGTATATCCGAAATGCAGACATTCATCGTGATCTCAAAGTCCCGTTTGTGGGAGATATAATCAGGGAGGCTGCTCGAAGGCACAGATTCCGGCTGAGGTCTCACCCCAACCCACTGGCAAGGGCTGCGGCTTCCAAGAAGGTAAGACGGAGGCTCAAGAGGGTTACCCTGGGCCAGCTTCCTAGCCGTAGGATCATATAGAGAGCAGGGCAGCTGTTAGCCCATTTTACCCCTGCCTAACTGATGATACACGAATTGCTACAGACAAATTGTTCTTCGATAATAATAGTTGTAGCCAAGGCGATAAAAGCCGCTCAATAAATATTTTTATATATTTATAAAAAAAAAAAAAAAAAAAAAAACTATGCCGCTATGGAGCTGAAGGCTAATAACCAGAGGCGCCACGGTCGCCCAATAACTGATTACTTGCGTAGGAGGAACATAAATGGAAGATTTGCAACTCCTTGCCAATGGTCTTCCAGGCACTATTAACAAATATAGAATTAAAACGCCCCTTGTGATCTAAATCCCATATTACGGGCTTTGCCTCAACTGATTTGATTAAGGCCCCATTTACACTAGGCTGCGTTATGGCGTCTTGCGTCAAACAGAGCAAACGCAGTTTTTTTTACATAGGATTTGACAAGGGGCCTAGAGGTGGGAAAAGATGCGTTTGTTACGATAACAACAGTTTTTCGATAACAACTGCATTTTCGGACTATCGTACAAGTTTCACCACCAAATATCTGACAGCTGAAAATATTTACTTCCGTTAAAATGGCCGGAAAGCGTTTCGTTTGGATTGGCTCTGCCCTTGGTGCCCTGTTTAAGGAGTGGGAGAATAACATTGAAGGTTTTCGCGGCATAAGAAAAAATTCCCATATTTATAAGGAGATGGAATAGAAGCTCCACGAATTCGGCCCATCGCATAATGAAATTAAGAACAACCTGGATAATTTTACACGAAAATTTAGGTAAGAAAATATATACCGCTCTTTTATTATAATATCACCTGAACTTAAAATATCAGGTATCTGTCTGTTGACAGATGTCAAAAAAGACAATAACGTAGTAAAAACACCCATTCTACGTTTTTGCGATTCCTTCGATATCGATAGGTAACGCACGATAGTGTAAAAAGGCTATTAATGTGGACACACTGATTCGCTAGCGAATAATAAGTAATTTTGTTCGCAACATTTTGCAAGCAAATTTAGGCTCCGTTTGCACTAGGCTGCGTTATTTCGTTATAAGTAATAGTATTATTATACTAATCCTAAATCTAAAAAATGACTTTGCTCACCCTAGGGGTATACGTTTTACCACCAAATCAAAAGAAAACTTAAAAGCTGACAGCTGAGAATATTTAATTGGTTTTGGAAATGACCGGAGATAGATTTGTGCGGAGCAGTGCAGCCCTTGGATCTTTTTTAGATGAATATGAATAAAACATTGATAGATTCCCGGAAGTTCGTAAGAACCCTAACGATAAGGAGATTGGGGAAACGTTAAGCGTTTGGAAAGAACTAAATAATTAAATTGGAAATGACGAAGAAGTACAGATAAAAAAACCGCACTATTATTACATTATAAGCTATAATTAAACTTCCAGAAACGAGCTCTTAAGGAAGTCAACGCTTGTGATATGCACCTTAAACGGAATGAATTCGATCAGTTTTTAAAACGAATCATAACTGGAGATGAAAAATGGATTGTTTACAGCAACGTTAGTCGAAAACGATCATGGTCCAAGCGTGGTGAAACGGCTTAAACCACTTCAAAGGCTGATATCCACCAAAAGAAGGTTATGCTGTGTGTTTGGTGGGATTGGAAGGGTGTGGTATATTTCGAGCTGCTTCCAAGGAACCAAACTATTAATTCCGATGTTTACTGTCAACAATTGGACAAATTGAATACAGCCATCAAGGAGAATCGACCAGGATTGGTCAATCGTAAAGGTGTCGTATTCCATAGTGACAACGCCAGACCACACACATCTTTGGTCACTCGCTGAGTCAGCTTGGCTGGGAACTTTTGATGCAATTTGCCGGGAAGATGGCAAAAGGTTATCGAACAACATGGCAATTATATATTTGATTAAGGTTCATGCCAAGTTTTATTAAAAATGCATTTACTTTCTCTTAAAAAATCTTAAATTACAAAGTGGCATACATTTTACAAGGAGAAAATTAGACAGACCAATAGACAGATAACATAACAAAATAATTCTAAATTAAAACGAAATTTTAGAAGTTAAACAAAAAAATCTTTCAGTGATCGAAAAAATTGACGAGGATGCTGTTGCAATATTAAAATTAAAAAAAAAAACCCATTGATTTGTGTGTTTATTTTATTTGTTTAGCCATAAATGCGTTCAGCACTCCAGTTTGTGTTGGCTAAAAAAAAATGAATAAAACTACGAGTCGGGAAGTCATTTGCCACCACTGCAGAAAGGACATCGACGGCCAAGGTTAGGAAAAACAAATCGAAGAGACAATAAATTGGTTGACGAGCGAACAGATATGTCAGTTTTCTAAGCACTTACAAGTATAAAATAATGTAGTTTTCTATAAAATTAAATGCAATAGATTTTAAAATTAAAAATTTAATAAATATAAATAAAAAAATAACGCATTAACAGCAACTAATAATACAATTAAATAAATAAATAAAAAAAAGATTACAAAGAAAAATTATTCTAAAATAAAGAAAGAACTGTGCCAGTGCACAGCTAGAAAACGAATGATTTCTTGGCTGCATTAACATGACAAAGCTTAGGACTTATCGATATAAATTTCCCAAACTAACTCGGCAATCGATATTTAAAATCATATCGATTCTGAAACACTGGTTTTACCACTATCGGATTGCTCAACACTACATGTTTTACGGGAATCTTTTGGAAATAGTATTGGAAAAGTAAAGGAAATTGCATTAAATATACTTTAACTTTTTATTATAAATAAAATTTTATTGCATTTTTAAAATATAGTACATTACATTTCACTTGAAACAAGTGAAACCGATTTTTTGATTTTATAACCTAAAGTATAGACTTAAAACCGATTTCTTTATATTTTAATCGATTAAATAAGCATTTTGTTATGTTTATTCAAAAGCTTTTACATATATATTGTTCGTAATGGCTCAAAGCTAAAGTCAGCCCAAAAGTTGGCTCTTAAAAACAATCGATTTGCCAATCGATTTAAAATAAAAATTACCCTATCAAAATCCACAATCAAAATGTTGCCAGAAATCACCGGCTGGCAAGGGGATTCCATATTAAAGTGCACTTCTTATCGGTTGGTGTAAAGCACCTGTTGGCTTGGGCTTCCCAGCTCTCAGCTTACTGATAAGGCCTTCGTTAGGAGCAAATGTAAATCACTGAGGGATTCCAGGGAAATCACTCGCTTAGAGATGGCTTGCTATAAAACCCGACCGGCACTGAACCCAGCATCCACAGTCTTCTAAAGGCATTCTTCGAAAGTGAATCTAAGAGTAGTTCCAAATCCAATACCAAATCAAAGATGAGCAAACTCGCCTCCCTAATTGTGGCCACAATTTGTGTGTTTGGAGCTCTAACCGAGGCCTTGCCCCAGCGTCGTCTGACCCAACCACTGCTGGAGTACGCCTCAACCCCAACTCCAACAGAGGAGCATATCAGACCACGTCGCCAGGTTTTGGGTGGCTCCCTAACCTCGAATCCGAATGGCGGTGCGGATGCCCGCATGGAACTTAGCAAGGCCATTGGGACGCCGGATCACAATGTGATTGGACAGGTTTTTGCCGCTGGCAACACGCAAACCAAGCCAGTCTCCACTCCCGTAACCAGCGGCGCCACCTTGGCCTATAACAAGTGAGTGTAAGCTTAAGTATTTTTAGAATTTAGTTAATATTTATCCCTGCTCTGTAGTCATGGTCATGGAATCGAGCTGACCAAGACGCACACGCCCGGAGTGCGGGACAGCTTCCAGCAGACGGCCACGGCCAATCTGTTCAACAACGGAGTCCACAATTTGGATGCCAAGGCCTTCGCCTCGCAAAACCAGCTGGCCAATGGCTTCAAGTTTGATCGAAACGGAGCTGGCCTAGACTACTCTCACATGAATGGCCATGGCGCCAGTCTGACGCACAGCAACATTCCCGGGCTGGGCAAGCAGCTGGAGCTGGGAGCAAGAGCCAATCTCTGGCAGTCGCAGGATCGCAACACCCGGCTGGATCTGGGAAGCACGGCATCCAAGTGGACGAGCGGACCCTTCAAGGGGCAGTCGGATTTTGGCGCCAACCTGGGTCTGTCCCACTACTTTGGCTAAGGGGAAGGGCTTATTTTTGAATATCTGAATTTTAAATTTGAATGGATATAAAAAAGATAATATGTAAACCGATGAACAATTAGCAATTTTAATTCTTTACACAAAATATAAAATGGTATCTTGAAAATACCCACATTAAACAATTAAATTTATTCAACAGCAAACAAGTCCCAGGACTGCTGCTCACTGTCATCCTTTAAAAGCTCTGCCACATTCAGGAATTTGAGGAACCGCGATGGAGGCTTGGTAGTCTTTTGCTCTTCGATGACGTTTTCCAGGACCTTGTAAAGGAAGACGTCACGCTCATGATGCAGAGTGTCGCCAGCCGTCTTAAGTAGTTCATCGAGATCCTGGGCCAGCAAATCAGTGGCCAGCAGCTGATCAAACAGCGGCAGAGCCTGGTACTCGCGTAGCAAATTCTTAGCAACTTGTGTCTTTGGCTTGAATTTAGTGGGGTCAAGGAGATCCACATTCTTGAGGAAGATCTCAAACAAAAACTGAAGAATATTCTGCTGCACTTGCAGGAACTTTTGCAGATCATTCATTTGGCTAAAATTGGTGTAGCCCTTGAAATTGGCTTTGTGTGGCTGGCCCGGCAGCGGTGCATGATAATGATATACGGGCTTCGGCCTCTCGTTCATCATGGATACCAGCTGCTTCAGGGGATCGTGCTCACTGCCTTTCAGTTCATTATATGCCAGTAGATCAGGTCCGCCCAGCTCCTCGGAATCAGGTGTCAGCAACCCGTTACCCAGGACCCCGAAGCTCACCCGGTTGCCATTGTGATTCTCGTCCAGCAATTGAGCCCTACGCCTGGCTGCCACATGCTGTTCCTCCAATGATCTCTTAACCCTTCTGGTGCGCCTGGGCAAGCGGCGAGCTCTACTGGTCTCTTGATTGTCGCGCAGCCTGCTTGTAGCTTCGGGATTCATGTTGACAGTCGGGGCCAACGCCTTAGCATCGGTCTTCAAGGGCTCCTCGTCGCTCCCCCTCAAAGCCGCTGGTTTGGTCAAGGCAGCGCGATGTAACTTGCTGTCTCCGTGTAACTCCTGCTTCAACTTCTGAACGGTGTCCTTGGACTCGTGCTCTCTGGTCTCGGCCGCCTTGTTGATATCCGACAGCTGGGTGTTGACAGCCATCCACTGCTGCGGAGCATTCTGATCCTCTTTTCCTTCCAGGGCTTTCACCTGACCCTCTGGGGCTAGTGGCACTGCGACAGCTTGCTTGATCGATACTCCTTGGTCAGGCTTTAACAGGTTGACATGGGAAAAGGTGCTTGGGCTTGGCTCGCTTTTGACGGCCTCAACTTTCTGCTTGCGTTTGGTCCTGTCCAGGTCGAATGCATTGGGTTTTTTCTGCTGGTCAAGGGTAAAGATGCGGTCATATGGAGGTTCTTTAAAGTCCAAGTTTGGCGGCAAGTCTACAACCGCTTCGATGTTTTCGGGTTGCAGTTCTAGATTTTTTAAGCGCTCATATTGCTGGTTTTTAGCGAGAGTGGAATCTAACATACGATTCTGCCATTCCTCAAGTTTCCCCCTGCGAGTAATCTGAAAGGACTCGCTGGGCAACAAGGGTCCGAAACCTTTGGCTATCAGGCGAGAGCTGGTCTTCAACTTGATTTCCTCCATAGGATCACAAACTCCTGCGGATCTGCGCTTCTTTGGCTTGCATTGATCGAATCTCGGGAGTTTCGGCATCTTCTCTGAGGCCTCCTGCTCGATTTTCGAGAGCTTGTAGTTGGCCTCATGGTCTAGCTTGTTTGATTTGGTCTGATGGTAGACTCCAGCTGTAGCTGGGGCATTTCTGGACTCCTGCAACTTCTCAAGGTGGTCATCAACTTTTTCGGGGGCAGCCTTGACCTTCATTCGGCTCTGAGCCTGAAAGTTTCCCTGTTGGCCGATGGCCTGCGGAGTGTGCTTCAGCTTTACATTGTCTTGGCCGGCAGTGCCTTCCTCCTTCGCTTGGGAAAAAGACTGAGTCTGCTCGTGCTTCTGGACAGTGGCTTCTTCGGTGGCCTTCTTAGGTTTTGCATTACCCGTCTCAGTGCCCTTTAAAGCCTGGTCATGTTCAATGGCTTTGCCCTTCACCTGGCCCGAGGATCGCTCCACCTTGCGGCCCGCACGCCTCTGGTTGGCACCGTTCCTGGCCCGTTGAGCCATCCAATCACGGTACCAGGCATCGGCCTGCGCTCCCAAGACTCGCATATCTTCATCAGTCACCGAATCCGCCATAGTTCGCTCTTGTTTCTCGGTCATACGCTTTCTGATGGCATCTCTCTTGGCCATTTGCACCTGGAGGTTTTTGTACCAGGCGTCTGCCTCCGCCTGCCAATTCCTACCTTCCTTGGCCTCCGCCTTCAATCCTTTTACCGGCGGCTTGGCATTGTCCGCCAGCATGCTATTAAGTGCGCTGCGCCGCACTCGTGGCTGTTTCATCAGGTCGAGCGACTCCGGCAGGTCGCCAAAGGAGGACCACAGGTCCTGCAACTCAAGACCTGCCTCATCCACGGCGCGGCTAAAGCTTTGCAGCTGCTCGCTGGTCTTCTGGTCGTCGTACTGCTGCCCCCCGGCAATGGGCAGAGAGCTGGACCCAAGGGTATTGAATACCAAGAGGGTCCACCAGAATTGTGCGAAAATCATTTTCTTTGCGGAGCTTAATAATACTTGGAACTATTAGGTCGAGAATCAGAGAGAGACTGACTGGAAGCCCGGACGTAAAAGTACACATGTGTTGACACTTGAGGATAAAGGCTACTTGGGTTGTATTTTGTGAAAAGCCAACGCCCACTTGGATGATATTCATGGAATTTATTTATACATATTTTGGATTACTAAAGTGCCCAACAACCACGAGTTTCGAGATGAGAAATTGGTTTAAGATTATCTCCCTCTTAAAAATGCACACATATTTTGGTTAATTATTTAAGAGTCAATTTATTCATTTTTATTTTAAAGAATCTTTCAGTACATAAGAGGTGAATCTGTACAAAACCAAAAGACTGATCCCCAGATTGCGGTTCGCCCTTTCGATCCTAGACTGCACCGCAAAACCTTTATTTATCCAGGACCTCGTCTAGAGCTCTTCATGAACTTCAGTCTCCGCCATCTGATCCCCCAGGAGTAGATCCTGATGCTGGCTGATCTTATTGGTGTAGTTTTCAGCCAGAATCCATAGCGATTGTTGTCTCTTCTCAAGAATTTTCTGCTCCTCATCAGCCGTCTTCAAAATCATGTCGTAAAACCTTTGAAGACGCGGAACGAAAGGGTTGCTATCCCGTCGGCACTTCTGCTTGGTCATGATCTCGCAATAGTCTCCCTCTTCCTCCGCTTGGAACATCAACTTCCCTATCCGTGCCTTGAGATTTCTCTCCAGCACGGACACCATTTGCTCAAATTCCGTATCATTGTAAATTAACTCAAAGACAATATTCGTAAGTTCCTCGGGCAATCTGCCCGACAATACCTTGCGAAACCTGTCGCTTAGCTCCATTTTATAGAGCTCGTTGTCATCCTCGGGGTCTAGATTATGGCAATTAGCTTGGTCAATAGATCAGGTTTTTAGGTTGCTTTCGTACTCACCATCTGGCAACGCAGGTCCTTCTCCATCCTTCTCCTCGCAAACGGACTCCTTTAGCTGGTTCTCTGAGCGCTTCTGGGTGTTGCCGCTATCAGTGTTTTCCAAAGCGACACCAGGACTATAGAACACCAACCAAGTCCACCAGAATTTTATGAAAATCATCCTTTTGGCTCCAGTTTTCTTCAGAAAAGAAAAACTGACAGAAAACTCAAATGCACGGATATATAATTACATACATACATATATGTACATATGTATGTATATTCCAATATTTAATTTCAAAGAAACATCAACATAACTTTAACAAATAAACTAAACAAAAAACAAAATACTAAATACGATCCTTGGCCAGCGTTTCCCCCGACTCCTTGAAGAGGTCCGCCGACTTCAGGAGCTTGATGAAGCGCGGCGAGTACTCGCTGTTCACATGCTGCTCCAGGGCCTCATCTAAAGTCTGCTCCTTCACGACCTCCTGCATCCGGGCATTCCGCTTGCGACGCTCGACAGCGTCGCCCATCTTGCGTAGGAATTCCAGATCGAGAAGCAGCTCATCGTGAGTTTTTGCTGCCGCCAGCTGATCGCCCAGCGGCAGCTCCTGGTACTGCTGCAGCAGCTTCTTAACAATCTTTGTCTTCTCGTTGATCTTGCCGGGATCGAGCAGACGCACATCCTCGCTAAAGTCTGCGGAGAGGACCCGCAGCGAGCTCTGTCTCTTCTCGCGGACAGTCTGCTCCTCCTCCGCCGTCTTCAGAATCAATTCGTAGAATTCCACAAGGTCCGGGCGCAGAGGAATGCAGGCCCGGCGGCCAATCTGTTGGTCGACGATCTCGCTTATGGCCTGCATAGTATCCCGCACCATGCCCTCCGTCTGGCGCAGAAAGCTTTCGGTTTTATCGGTCCGTATTTGGTAGAAGTACTTTTGCTGCTTCTGCCTTTGGCGATTCTTCTGCAGCACGGGCACCAGCCTTTCCATATCCGGATCACAGCCAATGGCATCGAAGACGGCGTCCACAATGTCCTCGGACAGTCTGCCCGAGAGCAGCTTGTCGAAGTTGCTGGGTCGGGGATCAGCTTTCTCTGGCCGGAGTCGGTCGCTGTCGAGAAATAGTATATAGTAAATTATCAAAGCTATGTACAATAACTACCATTTGGTTGTGTTATTAGGGCATGTTTCGGGTAATTTCGTTGTCGTCTTCTGGGGAGTCTGCTTCTTGGTGCTGTTTCCTGGCTGCTTTTTTCGTGCCCACTTCATGGGGGGTGGCCTAACGTGGGTCTTGAGCCGTCTAGGCTTCTTCTCTTCCTTTATGGCTTCCCACTCATGGATCGAATAGTCTTCGTCGAGCACCTTGGTGACGTCTCTGATATGTCGTTCGTCCAACCTGGCACTATTCTGACAATGCTGGTCATCCTCGGACTCGGCTTCGGTATACAACACCTGAGAAGCTGGCTGCACACTGATGGAGCCATTGCCAGAGAAGAGTTTCGTCTTCGGGTCGGCGCACACATTGGCATTGATGGCGACGTTCATTTTCAGGGCATCCGCGTTGTTGCAAGCTTCACCGCTATCACTTGGAGCTGGAGCATTTGTGGAACCTGGATAAGGCGTTGGTCCTGCAGCTGGAGGTGTCGGGTTAGGGACTCCAGGCGCTGGGTTTGGCGTGCTGCAGTTCGGCGGAATGACCGTAATGGGTATGCAGTTTGGATCCACGTTCAGCTTTTGCTGCCTGTTGTTGAAGGGTCCAAAGTACCGACGGGCTCCTATGATCGGCACTTGTGGGACGGGCTGTCGGTATTGTTGAATCGGCTGCTGGACAGGAACGAGATTTGCAGGTGGCGCCGGCTGCTGCACTGGTTGGGCGGGTTGACGACTCTGCAGCTTACTTAGATCATTGAAAATGTTGTTGAGATTGAAGCTGGCCTTGAAATGGGACGACTTAACTTGTGGCTGTTGCTGTTGGGGCTGCTGTTGCTGCAGCTGCACTTGCTGCACCGGAACTTGCTGCTGCAGCGGCACTTGTTGCTGCAGCGCCACTTGCTGCTGGTTAATCAGGGGCACCATATCCCTTGTCGGGTCATAAACGTGCTCTAGGGATTCGTAATCGTGACTGGCTTCTAGGTCATTATAATGTGCCAGCAGATCATGGCCCGGAAAGGACTTTCCTCCCAGCTCATCCGCATCAGGTGTCAGCATTCCATTACCCAGGACCCCGAAGCTGGCCCGATTGCCATTGTGATCCTCGAAATCATCCAGCATTTGTGCTTTACGCTTGGCCACCACACGTTGCTCCGGCTGCTCCTCTGGATTTTCTTCCAAGGATCTCTTGTGTCTTTTTTGCTCTTCAAATGGCACAGCTCCGATATCCAGATTGTCCTTATCTGTGGAATTAGTATTTGTAGCAGGAGCCGCCGCCTCGGGATCGTCGTTTAACTTATTCTCCTCCTTTTCTTTACTGGCTGAAGCCTCTGACTTGGATAAACTTTCATTTTTAGAGAAAGAATCCTTTTCTACTTTAATATCTTCATGGGACTCTTCCAACTTCCCTTTCTGCTTTTTGGGTTCTTCTTTGGGGGTCGTCAAATTGGCAACCACTTCCAGCTTTGATATATTCAGAGTCACACCGTTCTTGGCCATATTCGCTTCCATGTCCCGTATCCAGGCTTTCGTTGACTCCTGCCAGGCCTGCTCCTCCTCCTCATCCAAGTCGTCCTTGAACTCCCCGAACTGCGGCTGGCCAAAGTTGGCCAGCATATCGTCGAGAGTGTGAAAATGGTTATATTGCTCGCGCAGACTCTCAAACGAGGATCGGAGCTCCTTCAGCTCGGGAAGAGCCTTCTCCACTGCCAGGTAGAAGAGGCTCAAAAGGTCATTGTCCTTCACTGAATCCTTTGGGATGCCACTTTTATGATCAGGATGCAAGGTATTTACTGTGAGAGAAAAACTACTGAGCAGCAGAACTGCCCACCAGAAAGATTGAAGAGATTTCATTCTGTTGTGCAGCTCGAATTTTTGGGAGTTATGAAATGTGGACCTTGGAAAATTGGATTAATTTCTCAGAGCTATAGCTTCATACTCTCTAAATTTAAAGCGAAAGCTGTGCAAGCAACAAATATTATTTTTAAATTTTTCTTAAAGTAGAGACCAACACCGTTAATGGTAAAGGAGCCTTCCATTTGCCGGCTGGCAACAGGTGTCTGCCGCACAACTTTGACAACGTGGCCCGATAAGAGTCGCAATGTCACCAGAGCGCCACCTCCTGGAACGGGAGTTCCCCCGAAGGGAACTCCTGCTGCATTGTATCAAGTTTTTGCACACGTACGACGACTGCGCCGGCGGCTTCCGACAGCTGTTTAACATGAAATGTCCTTTGTTGGCCGCCCACACGGGTAAATGATTTGCAGGAGCAGTCCCAGTACCAGTCCTGGTGCCACTCCCACTCTTGGTATTGTTTTCTCGCCCATGTAAATCAGATTTTTGTTTTACACCAAACGAAAACTTTTGCTCGTGAAGCGGCAGGGAAGGAAAAGCGGTTGGGGAAATGGAAATGGAATGGGGATGCGCAGCGACAATAACATTTCCTATTTCCTTCTGTCTCTGTCCCTGTGTGTATGCCCGGGTGTGTGCGTTATCCTGCACGTTGTCAATGCCAAAGTCAGCACAATGCGCCGCTCGAAATAATTGAAAATAATCAAACATTCTGTGGGAGCAGCCACTGCAGCTTCCAGAAGCAACCAGAGGCAGAGAGCACCTCCAACTGGGAAAACCGAACAAAACTAATGTAATTAGCGGGCTCAGAACGCATTCGCTTTTGATTAAAAGTTTTGGTCGCGATAATCCGCTGAGCAACACACTGGAGCGGCACTATGAATAAACGCATTGAGCATTGTTTTGGGTTGAAAATCCCTAGAGGAGGAAATGGGCCGCGAGAAGTGAAAATTGAAGTGAAGACAATTTTTATTTTTAATTGAATATTCGAGGGAGTTATAGAAATAGCTCTAAGAGTGTAAGTTTATTGTCTATCATGGGCCTTTGTTTAAACAAAAACTGGTAACTTAATTTGTCAGCAGCTAACTTCATTTGTAGAACTTAAGTCGATTGGTTATTTCAAAACTCTAGAGAGTTTGTTTGTCAGAAAACCAATTACAAAGATATCTGGCTTTTCTCAGTTAACAGTCCTCTTGGCAAGCCCTCGAAATAATATTTATTATCTTAATAAAACGAATTTCCATTTTATGTTTATTTGTATTTATTTTGGTTATTATTTTTACTATTACTAACTTGCTCTTAATCCAACCTTCATTTAAGGAAATATTTTATTTGTTTTTCGACCTTTTAAGGGGTTACACAAATATCAAGCTTATGTTATTTAAGTTTAATATTAAGAGCAGCACATTAGGTAACTTGCTCTTAATCCAACCTTCATTTAAGGAAATATTTTAGTTGGTTTTTCGACCTTTTAAGGGGTTACACAAATATCAAGCTTATGTTATTTAAGTTTAATATTAAGAGCAGCACATTAGGTAACTTGCTCTTAATCCAACCTTCATTTAAGGAAATATTTTAGTTGGTTTTTCGACCTTTTAAGGGGTTACACAAATATCAAGCTTATGTTATTTAAGTTTAATATTAAGAGCAGCACATTAGGTAACTTGCTCTTAATCCAACCTTCATTTAAGGAAATATTTTAGTTGGTTTTTCGACCTTTTAAGGGGTTACACAAATATCAAGCTTATGTTATTTAAGTTTAATATTAAGAGCAGCACATTAGGTAACTTGCTCTTAATCCAACCTTCATTTAAGGAAATATTTTAGTTGGTTTTTCGACCTTTTAAGGGGTTACACAAATATCAAGCTTATGTTATTTAAGTTTAATATTAAGAGCAGCACATTAGGTAACTTGCTCTTAATCCAACCTTCATTTAAGGAAATATTTTAGTTGGTTTTTCGACCTTTTAAGGGGTTACACAAATATCAAGCTTATGTTATTTAAGTTTAATATTAAGAGCAGCACATTAGGTAACTTGCTCTTAATCCAACCTTCATTTAAGGAAATATTTTAGTTGGTTTTTCGACCTTTTAAGGGGTTACACAAATATCAAGCTTATGTTATTTAAGTTTAATATTAAGAGCAGCACATTAGGTAACTTGCTCTTAATCCAACCTTCATTTAAGGAAATATTTTAGTTGGTTTTTCGACCTTTTAAGGGGTTACACAAATATCAAGCTTATGTTATTTAAGTTTAATATTAA
>VNJU01003937.1:21599-74304 GCA_008042675.1 Drosophila seguyi | reverse complement strand
CAGCTAATGCTCTTAATTAATAAATTAGCTTTTAGGTTCTTTTAGAGCTTACCGATCGGTACTATCAGCTTTATATATAGGATATAGGATAATAATCTTGGTTCGGACTTACCCGCATAATCCTGGTTCGGACTTACCTGCATTTGAGGATACTCGGTTAATTTTTGTTGCCACATTGCATACTTGGCCGATATTCATCGATAATAATTTTTTCCTTTCCAGTGCAGAGGTTGTTATCATTGTTTTACACACGCGATTATTAACACTATTAACGCGCGATAACTGTCAGACGATAATTAACACGCGATTAATATCGGACGCGACTACTAGCACTGACGTGGCGCGAACGGTTTGAATGTCGCGAGCATACTGAGGCTGCAGCGGCCAGCCGCCTCTGCTTATAGGTGTGTGAGATGGATAGAGAGCGGCAGATCGAGAGAGAGAGACAGACTGAGGCTGCAGCGGCCAGCCGCCTCTGCTTATAGGTGTGTGAGATGGATAGAGAGCGGCAGATCGAGAGAGAGAGAGACAGACTGAGGCTGCTGCGGCCAGCCGCCTCTGCTTATAGGTGTATGAGATGGATAGAGAGCGGCAGACCGAGAGAGAGAGAGACAGACTGAGGCTGCAGCGGCGAGCCGCCTCTGCTTATAGGTGTGTGAGATGGATAGAGAGCGGCAGATCGAGAGAGAGAGAGAGACTGAGGCTGCAGCGGCCTCTGCTCATAGGTGTGAGCGAGGTCGCACACTTGGGAGATGACGTGTATCAATATTTTGATATTTTGCTGTGGCTACGTGGCCGGAAGTGGATTGTTTACATGGGAGTTAGAGGGAGATGGATACAAATAAGGAGACAGATTGAGGGAAAGAAATATAGCTAGAGAGAGATGAATATACAGTGAAATAAAGGGACACACAGTTAGACATAATTAGATATATAGAAGGATTCGGAGATATCGATAATACGGGCAAACCGGCGCTGAGCCAATGAAAGAATCCACGTCAGCCACGCGCAGCCGCAGCGGGCAAAGCTCTTAAGCTGAGATTCATCGGAATGTACATATATTTATGTATATATATATATATATAGGAGATAGGGCAAAATGGATAGAAAAAGGTAGAAAGTCGGAGATATATATATATATATATATATTCCGATGGATCTTTGCTCAAGACTTTATTCTTATGACAAAAATCTTACTTGTGTTCCTTGTTTACAAAAGTGTTGGAGCGATGACGTGTCCCAATAATTTGAGAGTGAGAGTGAGAGTGCCGCTCAGGGAGCGCCACTCACTGATTGCATGAATTGCTTGTGTTATTTGAGAGCGGCACCGGCTGCTATGGCTACGTGGCCGGATGTGGATTGTTAACATTGGATCACCGTGTGATCGCCTATATATTTTCTATATCTCCATCTTCTTCTATTTATCATATTATCTGTATATAAATATATAGCTATGTATATATATAGAGTTAGAGTGGGAGCTATAGAGACAGAAAGAGATAGTCGGATATATATATATATATATTTATATATATCCGATATATATATATATATTTATATTTATCCGATATATATATATATATATATATCCGACTATCTCTTTCTGTCTCTATAGCTCCCACTCTAACTCTTTCCCTCGCGCTCTCTCTGTCTCACTCTCGCGATCTATCTCGCGCTCGCTCCCTCCCTCGCAGCTATAATAGGGGTGGCTTGCAGCTGCAGCCTCAATCTGTCTCTCTCTCTCTCGATCTGCCGCTCTCTATCCATCTCATGCACCTATAAGCACAGGCGGCTGGCCGCAGCAGCCTCAGTCTGTCTCTCTCTCTCTCTCGGTCTGCCGCTCTCTATCCATCTCACACACCTAAAAGCAGAGGCGGCTGGCCGCTGCAGCCTCAGTATGCTCGCGACATTCAAACCGTTCGCGCCACGTCAGTGCTAGTAGTCGCGTCCGATATTAATCGCGTGTTAATCATCGTGTGATAGTTATCGCGCGTTAATAGTGCTAATAATCGCGTGTGTAAAACAATGATAACAACCTCTACACTGGAAAGGAACAAATTATTATCGATGAATATCGGCCAAGTATGCAATGTGGCAACAAAAATTAACCGAGTATCCTCAAATGCAGGTAAGTCCGAACCAGGATTATGCGGGTAAGTCCGAACCAAGATTATTATCCTATATCCTATATATAAAGCTGATAGTACCGATCGGTAAGCTCTAAAAGAACCTAAAAGCTAATTTATTAATTAAGAGCATTAGCTGATATGGGCAACTGGGTATTTATAGAGTTACTTATCGAACTTATGGAAAATATTTTGGTTATGGGATTGGTTTTGTGGTGGAAGGAGAGGATTATGTTTAAGTTTCCTGTTGGGTTGGCTAGGAGTTGAGGACTGCGAAAAATGTGGGAAAAATAAGCAGATATCACATTATCCGAGTTCTCTAAATATTCTGGGAGCTGTCCAAGGGAGGCGCAGCCACCAGAACGCATGCCAATAGCTTAGGGACTATTATTGTTCTAAGCCGAATAATCGACTGTTACTGCTGATCAAGAATATATATGATTTATAGGGTCGGAAATGGCTCCTTCACATTGTTTTGTGTTTCTGACTGATATTATAATATCCCGAAAAGAGTACTAAAAATATAAAATAATTTTTGGAAAAATTAAAGCTTAAAAATTTCATAACTAAGCCAATAATACATTAATTTGAATTCGGAAAACTGTTCTAAATCAGTTTTCAAAGGGCAAAAAAGGCTGTCTCTCTCACTCTCTCTATGTTTGTCTCTCTCTATCCATCTCTCGCAGCTATAAATAGAGGCGCGACTCGCCGCGCAGCCTCAGTATGCGCGCGACATTCAAATCGTTCGCGCCACGTCAGTGTTGATCATCGTCCGATAGTAATCGCGTTTTAATAGTCGTGTGTTAATAATCGCGTGTGTTAAACTGTGATAATAACCTCTGCATTCGAAAGGACACAATAATCGATGGATATCGGCCAAGTCTGAGGTGTAGCAACGAAAGTTAACCGAGTGTCCTCTAATGCGGGTAAGTCCGAACCACACTATTATCCTCTTCTATTATCCTATATCTTATATATAAGCGCAAAACGAATTTATTTATTTATATAAGGATAACAATTGGGTATAAACTAAAGGGTAACTTATTAATTAAGATCATTAGCTGCTATGGTCTCCGCTTAAGTAGGCGGTGCTTTCAAATTTACTTGTTGAACTTATGGACAGCATTTTGGGTATGAGATTGGTTTTGTGGAGGCAGCAGAGGATTTTGTTTCATTTTGCTGTTGGGTTGGCTGCTAGTTGAGGATTGGGCTTTCGTAGAAAGTTTCTTAGGGGTGGTATTAAGGCATTTTGGCTTTTCCTATCGATACGTTTTCATAGATTTCCGGCAGGCAATTGACACCATCAATCGCTTGGAATAAACACGGAAGGAGGCTCCTCAACAGGCCTTTGACTTTAGAATTCCCAGCGCAATCGTTGACCATTTACATTTCGGCCAAGCCCTCGGAATCTAATTACAGTTACATTTATATCATTCTTCGGTTTTCGCGTTTTCTTTTTTCAGTTTTAAATTCTGGTGGGATTTTTAATTGATTTTGTTGGGATTTGGTTGGGATTTTGGGTTCGAATTTAGCTTTAATTCCGATAGTCTTGTAAGCTGGCGTATATTTTACTTATAGACCGCTTATTATAAAATAAAATCGGATGATTTTGGGCTCGCGCACTCTTGCCGCCCGAAAAACACAACATGGCGTATACGTAATTTTAAAGCCTATATAGATAAGCGTATTGTACACAAATTTGTGTAATTAGGAAACAATATGAAAGAGGAAGAAATGATAGATGGAGAAGGACACGTAGAGAAACATGAGAAAGTGCGAGACAAATAAAGAAACAGAGCTGGAGTTTGCCAGAGATAGTGAGATATAGAGAAATGGCTGGAGAAAGGTATAAAGTCGGAGAAATAATATATATATTTATATACATATATGTATATTCCGATGGATCTTTTGACAGTAATCTTACTTGTGCAGATCTTTGTTTACAAAAGTGTGGGAGCGATGACGTGTCCCAATAATTTGAGAGTGAGAGTGCCGTTCAGGGAGTGCAAGCATTGTTTATGTTATTTGAGAGCGGCTTCGGCTGCTGTGGCTACGTGGCCTGATGTGGTTTTTTATATGTACATATATATATATCTATATACCAATTTCTCAGACTTTCTCTTTCTTTGTAAATTTCTGTAGATCTTACTATTTATTCTGATCTCTAAAACTTTGTATAACTTTACATTTGCAACAACATTATTGCTATATAATTCCCCGAAAATCGTAAACAAATACTCAGATTCTCAGTTAGGAGTAACTGGCGAGCTGATCTGGTGCGCAGCTCAGAGCGCAACGTCATTGAGTGAAAATAAAGCGAGGACGAGCTGCTGCCCAGCTCTGAGTGATAGCTGTCGAGCGTAGAGCGTAGATGAGCGCTCTCACTCAGTGACTGCATGAGTTGTTTATGTTTATGTTTATGAGCGACACTCTCACACTCAAATTGTTGGGACACGTCATCGCTGCCACACTTTTGTAAGCAATGAACTGCACAAGTAAGATTTTCGTAACAAAAGTAAAGTCTTAAGCTGAGATCCATCGGAATATATATGTATATATGTATATATATCTCCGACTTTCTACCTTTCTCTATCCATTTCTCTCTATTTGCCTGTCTCTTTCTGTCTCTATACCTCCCACTCTAACTCTTTCCCTCGCGCTCTCTCTCTCTCTCTCACTCTCGCGATCTATCTCGCGCTCGCTCCCTCCCTCGCACCTTTAATAGGGGTGGCTCGCCGCTGCAGCCTCAGTCTGTCTCTCTCTCTCTCGATCTACCGCTCTCTATCCATCTCATACACCTATAAGCAGAGGCGGCTGGCCGCAGCAGCCTCAGTCTGTCTCTCTCTCTCGGTCTGCCGCTCTCCATCCATCTCACACACCTATAAGCAGAGGCGGCTGGCCGCTGCAGCCTCAGTCTGTCTCTCTCTCTCTCGGTCTGCCGCTCTCTATCCATCTCACACACCTTAAGCAGAGGCGGCCCGCCGCTGCAGCCTCAGTCTGTCTCTCTCTCTCTCTCGATCTACCGCTCTCTATCCATCTCATGCACCTCTAAGCAGAGGCGGCTGGCCGCTGCAGCCTCAGTATGCTCGCGACATTCAAACCGTTCGCGCCACGTCAGTGCTAGTAGTCGCGTCCGATATTAATCGCGTGTTAATCATCGTCTGATAGTTATCGCGCGTTAATAGTGCTAATAATCGCGTGTTAATAGTGCTAATAATCGCGTGTGTAAAACAATGATAACAACCTCTGCACTGGAAAGGAACAAATTATTATCGATGAATATCGGCCAAGTATGCAATGTGGCAACGAAAATTAACCGAGTATCCTCAAATGCGGGTAAGTCCGAACCAGGATTATGCGGGTAAGTCCGAACCAAGATTATTATCCTATATCCTATATATAAAGCTGATAGTACCGATCGGTAAGCTCTAAAAGAACCTAAAAGCTAATTTATTAATTAAGAGCATTAGCTGCTATGGGCAACTGGGTATTTATAGAGTTACTTATCGAACTTATGGAAAATATTTTGGGTATGGGATTGGTTTTGTGGTGGAAGGAGAGGATTATGTTTAAGTTTCCTGTTGGGTTGGCTAGGAGTTGCATTGGGTTTTCGTTCATATATCCTTTTGGAGTGTACAATTTCGCTGAGTGTAAATTTAACAGTCAAAGAGCCATTCAACCTGGCCATCGTCATCATCATCATCATCGTCGTCGTCGTCATACCCCCGGGGGGAAACCGTCTGTCCGTCTTTCCGTCTGTCCGTCTGTCCGTCCGTTTCTACGCAAACTAGTCCCTCAGCTTTAAAGCCATCTGAATGAAACTTTGCAGATAGTCTTCTATATGCTCTCACTATTATATAAGTCAGAACCGGCCGGATCGGACGACTATATCATATAGCTGCCATAGGAACGATCGGTAAATTGTAATGAAAAAAATTATAACTTAACCAATTTTTAAAATATTTGCATAAAATCTTAGATCTGACCATTTGGTATTATTTAAGAATTTCGGTTTTAATTTTGTCAAAATCGGACCACTATATCATATAGCTGCCATAGGAATATATATATTTGCTTGGCTTTGTTGTTGCTTGCAACATTTTTCGCCGGAAACATTCTGCACTGGCAACATTTATTTTATGACAGTACAGTATATTTAGTGTTTTTTTGGGGTGAAAACTAAAAGCTGAAGCTTGTATAAATTTTTGAATAAATGATTTTTGGATTTATTTCACTTTCCATTTTCCCAAATAAATTAATAACAACTTCAAAAAAAAAAAGAATTTAAACTAAAATGAGTCCTCAAATACCTGCTCTGTGTAGGGTGCACTGCACGCACTGCTTTCTCCTACTTGCGCTTGGGCTTAAGAGAGCGCTTAAGAGAGTGCAGAAAATACTGGAAACAGTTGAAGTGAGAACAGTTACAGAAGTGGTAACAGTCGAAGTGGTAACAGTTAGAGAAGTGGTAACAGTGGGACTGGCCACACAGCTGAGTGGGAACACAGCTGACTGGTAACAGTTTCACGCTTTCCCTAATTAATGGACGGCAAATGGGAATTGCTTTTGTCTCTAGCCCGTCTGGCGGATAGCGTGGAAGGAAATGGGAAGTAAGGGAGGGAGCGTGGAAGAGGAGAAGCAGGGTGGGAAGGGTGACAGAGGCGCCCCCTCCAAAGGGAAAGCCACTGACCGGTTAGTGGGTCTTTGTGGGTTAAGTGCTGTTTAATAATGAAAAGAGGCCCAAACTAAGGCGGCGAATCAACTCAACTTTCCACTATTTCTTTCATTAACCCTGCCGCTTTCCCTTCCACTTTCCTTTACACTTTCTTTTCCACTATCCTTTGCATAAATATATATATTTTTTTTTTTGTATTTATTGGAAGCATTTCCAGCTGGTTTCCCGAATTTTGACCAGGAAGTGGTTGACATTTTGGAAAAAATCTCCATTAAAATCGGCACTTCTCACCTTTTACCTTTGCCACAGCCTGCAATCAACAGGTGAACGCACACACCACCAAGCGCACACACACACACACACACACATAACACACACCCAGCTGAGGGCGTAAATTTTCAAAGGAAAACTTTATTCAATTTTTGTGACATTTTGACAGGGACAGGCGCAGGCAGCAGCAGCAGCAGCAGCAGCAACTTTCCGTTGTTGCCCTTTTTGTTTTTTGTTTTTTGTTTTCTGTTTTTGCTTCTTTTCTTTTATTTATGTATGATGTACTTTTGCTGACATTTGGCGAAGTTGATTTGTTGTTTAGGCACTCAAAGAAATTTATAAATAAATACAAATAATGGTAATAAATATATATTTAAAAAATAAATATATTCCAAAAATATATTAAACCTTTTTAAGCCTTTTAAAAAATATTTTATAATTTCTTCATAACATATCAATACTTTACAAGGCCTTAAAAACTAAATTTAACATTTTTCCCTCCTTGAGAGGTTAGCAAAACAATTGAAATATTATTTTCCCCAGTGCCTTGCCTCTAAGGACCTTGGCTCCCGCCTTTATTTGTCATCTGCAGGTCCTTATTTCGACGCCAAACGGCGCTTTACTCTAACCGTAAAAAGGAGATTTCTGTTTTTCAATTTCCTAAAAACAAAGAGCGGATAAACTGAAACAAAAGCCAGCAAAATAATACGAAAAAAAGAGCAGAACGCCAAATGAAAAGTGAAAGTGTGTGTGGCATGAATAGAGGAAGTTGCCGGAAGTGGATTTTTGAGCGGAAATAATTTTGCCACATGTTGGCGAAATAAAGATACACGAGCCGAGGGGGGTGGGGGGAAGACAAAAGCTAAAACAAAGTCACGTGCCAGAGGAAGAAAGCGAAGGATGAGGAGAGCCCGAGGAAGGGGCGCAAATCCTTCCGTTGTCGTCATTGTCGAAAGCTTAAAATTCAATATAAGCGTGCTCCATTTGCGCTTTCACTTGTATATATATATATATATATATGGTATATAGTATATATATAGTATATACATAATATATATGTAAATGTTTCCTTAGATTTTTTAATAATTTTCCGCCGGCAGGTGGAAACAGCTCTTGGGGCTTATTGTCCCATTGTAAGTGGTGCTTGTGTTTATGAAAAGGATATGAAACTGCCATATTGGAATTATTTGAAGAGAACTTTAAATTTAGGTTTAAAGAAAGTCAAGCTGCTTGGAAAATATATTATAAATTCAGCTTTTAACAGAACGATAAATAAAATAAACTAAAAATAAACTTAAAGATTAAACAGGTATCAAAACATAGGCAACACTATTTCTGAGGTGCAGAAAATAAATATAAATTTAGTTAATTAATTTATATATGAAATTGTAGCTGGTAATATAACAATTTCCGGTACCTGGAAAGTCCAAAACAAAATTTCTTAATAATTCCCTTCACTTCTTAGACATGCATTTCACTCAAACTACACACCAAATTGCTTCTACTTCATGGAATATTTTCAAGGCTGTATTTACGAAGCAACGCACACTGCAGGTGCCTGCCCCAAAAACTCTTCGAATGCATAAATAATTCCTCCTTTGTTGGCTCGTTTAATAAGTGACAGCCAAAAAAACAGGAGAGAAGAAGGACCTGCTGCAGGTTTCAGCTTGCAGCATGATATCATTGCAAATAAGACGAGGCGACAGCAGCAGCAGCAGCAGCAGCAGCAGCACCCTTTCTGTGTCTTGTCTTGCTTTTTTTTTACTATTTTTTTTTACTATTCCCCCTATTTTTTTTTGGGGACCACCACTCTCGGCTAACTGGCAAACAATGGCCGCCGTAATACAGCACAATAGATATTTGTCAGAGGGTGTGGAAGGGTGTGCTAGGTGCGAATGCAGATACATAGAAAGTTATACGAATGCTACGTGAGCGGAATGCCGGAGCAGTGAAAACTGTAACAATGAGCGGGTGACCCCGCCGGGCACCTCCTCCCGCCCATCCGCCGCCTCCCACTGATAACCCTTGGCCCCGTTGCAACGCATTTCGTATGCAGCTCTTGTCCAGGCAGCGCAACCTTTACGGTTCTGCTCCGGGTTCTGTTCCTGGTGGCAGTTTTCCTTGTTTTTTTTTTTTTTACGCCACTTGTCCACTTTTCCACCTCCACTTTTAGCTAAAACAAACAGGGCGGAAAACACACGCACACAGACCAGCAGCGACAGCAACGATGCGAAGATGAAGACAGAGGATGTAAAGACAGAGAGTGCAATTTGCAAGGACAACGTTGCGTATGCGCAATGTCTGTGGGGGGTTATGCGACTTTTAGTTACCTTTTAGGTAGGCAAATTAAAGTTTCTTATGCAATATAATAAAATAAATAAAAAGGCATTAGAAATACTTGAAATTACAAGAAATTAGTTACAAAAGAAACGAACAGAGACAACATTGCGTATACGCAATGTCTGTGGAAGATATTTGCGACATTTTTAGTAACTGTAAGTGCTTGAAATCATTATTATTAAAAGGAGTATTAATTAAGAATAACCTTTAAGGCTATAACAAATATTTAAATAATTGAGAAAAAATAATTGCAGAGCAAAGTACACAGACAACGTTGCGTATGCGTAATGTTTATGGGAGATATTGTGAGTGAGTGTTTGAAATCATATTTATTAATGGAGTATTATTATATAATAATATTATACAAAAGTAATAGTAATAAAATATTTAAGAGAAAAATAATTACAAGTGCAAAATAAACAGACAACGCTGCGTATGAGTAATGTGAACTAAAGACCTTTTGAAATATTCACATTGCAAACCCTTCTTGTTAATTTCTTTTTAAGAATATATTTATGCCTGAAAAAAATATATATTTATACGCTTACTAAAATAATCAGTATACTCCCCGAAAAATAGGGTATTAAAATACAAAATACTCTCTGGACTAGACAACTCTGGGCACTAACCCTCGCCGAAAAAAAACTTAAGCATCGCAATTAAAATGGAAAAAGCTTACAGTTTTAGTGGACAGGCCACTTAATCCAGTTTAAGCTTTAATTGTTTATTGGAAAATATATATTCAACTTTAAAAATTCGTTAAATTAAATTGTTAAATTAAATTAAATTGTTTAAATTGTCTGCTGGCCAAATGTTGCAAACCATAAATTATACCCGCCTCCTACTTTATATGCAAATTCATGTTCATGTATATTCTGTGATTGGGAATCGGATTGAATGGCCCTCGGGGGAATTGGTCAGAGTTATGGTTTTCGAATAATCTATATTTATGGCAAAGACTTTCAAGTTTTAATTAATAGACACATTTTTGTAGTGTTTTATTATCTGTGTTTAAATCAATTCACATTAAGTTGTTTTAATAGCTTAAATACTTACCCGATTTTGGCAAATTAATTTCAAGAAATTATTTCAATTAAATTTTTTGCTTGGAAAAAAAAATCTACATACGAAATGTGACAAATTTAACGCTATAAAAGCCAATTATTCCATTTACTTAGTCCTCGCTCTCGGCTAGGACTCTTGGCAAACACCCCTACACACACACACACACACACATCTGAAATTAAATCAAAATCTTTATTAAAACATTTTATGCAAATGAATAAATAAGCAAGTGGCGGAGACTGACAGCCGTCGTCGGAGCGGAGGCGCGAGGCAACAGTTACGCATTTACATAAATATTACAAGGCTATTACTCGCCACGCCCCCTTTTCATAGGCAAATGTGTGTGTGTCCGTGTGTCCATGTGTGTGTGTGTGTGCATTACAATAATACGAAAATTATTTGTAATGTAATTTCAACTTAATAAATGTTCATTTTCGCATAAAGCGACAACTCATTTTACTCCGAGAGCCGCAGGTAAGTGTCACCGCGTGCACGGCGAGAAATTCCGCTTGAATTTAGAGTTTAGAATTTTAATTTTTGTAAATTAAGAGAGCACAAAGTGGGCTTTAAATATTATATGTATTTATGTTAATAATATAAAGAAAATATGCGTAAACTTGAAGAGATAATTACATACCAATTTTTTGAGGCTTCTTTTTTGTTTGGCTTTAAATATTGTATATTTTTATGTGTATAATATAAAAAAAATATACTTAAATTTGTAGAGATAATTCCATGCAATTCTTTAAGGCTTTTTTTGTAGTGTATAGCCCACCTGCCGTGGAGCCTGCGTCATAACTGAAGCCGACAATGAGTGTGGTAATGGTTCAGAGGGGGAGTAACGGGGGCGGGTACGAGTTTACAGGTAAAAATAAGCAGGCAAGATGAGGGGGATAGGAGGAGTGAGGCAAGGCGGTAGACAGGTAGAAAGGTAAAAGCCAAAAGCAAAGGCGGGCAGAGACGGCACGACAGGAAGTAAAGTTGTCGAAAGTGAATTTGCATAAACGTATGAAATTTTAATATTTACGACAAATTTTCAGCAACTTCCTCACACCCACACACACGCACCGCACTTTACACCTCTCCCCCTCCCCCCTCTCACCCGCAACTACACACACACACACACACAAGTACCGACGCTGTACTGTGCACTCAACTTTCAGCCTCATTCTCGGCGTCGTCTTCCACTTTTTGCGCTGCATACTTTCGGGCGAGCACACAAAAAGTTTGCCCGGCCTACGGTTACCAGGTTGGTGCTGGCTTGTTGGCTAGTTTATAGCTCAAGCTATGTGAGCTATATATATTTAATAAGTTAAAATTAAAAAGGGAGAACTTAATTTTAATGCTGGAAAAGTTTAGTATCGTTATTATGCATTAATTACTTGAGATTTCTTTTAAATAAGTTAAATATTGATTTGTTTTCAAATAAAAAATATATTATTTAAAAGATATCTAAAGGGATTTATGTTTAGTATCGTTATTACGCATTAATCTCTTAGGATTTTTGTTAAATACGGTAAATATTGATATGTATTCAAATAAGAAAATATATTATTTAAAAGATATCTAAAGGGATTTATGTTTAGTATCGTTATTACGCATAAATCTCCTTAGATTTTTCTTAAATCCGATAAATATTGATATGTATTCAAATAAATAATATATATTTAGAAAGAAATCTAAAGGGATTAATGTTTAGTATCGTTAATACGCTTTAATCTTTTTAGATTTCTTTTAAATAAGATAAATATTGAAATGTATTCAAATAAAAAAATATATTATTTAAAAGATATTTTAGGGGTTTAATGCGTAATATATATAAATATATATTTATTAAAATACAAAATATCTTAAATATCTAAAGAGATTAAATACGTAATAACGATAATATTAATAAATAAGAAGCAGACTAAAAATACGTAAATGGTTAAATTCGATGACAAATTTCTTGCATATATAAAATAGGTTCGATATTCCCGTCAAAGTAGAAAGAAAAAATAAACTATAATTATTATATATATATTTTTAAGCAATATTTTATTATTATATATTATTATATATATATATTTATATATTTCTTTGTATGAACTGAGCCCAACACTGGCTGTTCTACCTGGCTGGCAGCACCTGAATGGCGGTGTGGCTACGTGTGCGCGTGCATGTGGCTGACAATGTTGCTTTTTCGGCTGAGAGCGAAGGGTGAGGGAAGGGGCGGGCAGTGTGAGGGGTGGCTAAGGCACTCACCGAGTGTCCCTAAATTGAGTTAGCACAGAATTGGGCAATGAGCAGGGACCGTGCACTGAGTCCTGCCAGCAGGAGGTTTCTTTTTATGCAAGAAATTAAATCCTGCTTGAATTAATCGGCTGAATAAGTTGTAGTTTAACAAAAATAATATTTATAATAAAAAGAGATTATTAAATTAATTGTGAAGGATAAGGAACAGGCATTCAGCGAGAGATCGATGTGGCCAGTTGCAAATTACCGAGGCGGAACTTGGTCACACTAGCTGGGCAGCACTTGGAGTTGGTCCAAGGATGCGCTCTCAGGATGTGCTCTGATTCAGCAGCAGTATATATCTCAGACCAAAATTAGAAAAAAACTTGGACTGCTGTTTATTGTGATGCCTCTGCCTCGGAGTCAATTAAGATCGAGTCACGCGGCTATATGCCCATTAAATCCATTCGCAATTAGCGCCGCCATTCAAATGAGATCTCTTACAGTGCAGTCCAGCGACTTGTTTACTCCATCAGTCAGCCGAAATGTTAGTTTAATCGCATACAAGTATCGTGTACTATATATATATATATATCGCCATTAAATTGTTTTCCAAATATTCCCTTTGCGGCGGCAACTGCATCGGCGGACGGGCGGGGGCACTTTTAATGTACTTTTTAATGGCTTTTATTGCCCTGGTCAATCGGTTTTCGATTGTTTTTCAAAAAAATCACTCTACTCAGTGAAGCACATTAAATTGCCATTGAACATGGATAGCATTCGTAATCGGTGCGATGCGGTTCGGTTCGGTTCTCTTCGCTCCTTCGACTTGGCCAAATTGGCCATTGTCAAAGTTTATATATATATATATATATATCCATGTATATAGCACATACCCTGCTGCGAGGGATCTGAGAAATCAACTGATGGACCGCGTCAAGTGTCCTCGAATGTGTTTGCAATTTCACAGGATTTTTTGTTTACACTTTTAGAGGGGTTTTTTTTTTTAGCGTTTTTAATGTTATTTTAAGTGGCAGAACAAATTTATATAAACTAGCGGGGGAAATAATAAGTTTTGTATGAAAAAACTAATGATATGGAAAGAAAAATATTTTAAGGGTTTTTATATAAATTTATTACAAATGATTGAATAAATTATTATTTAAATAAGAAGGTCCATAAAGAATGTAATTAATTAGGGAAAGCTAGGGCTTAAATAAAATATAAAAATAATTTTTTACCAGTTTAGGTAATAGTGATAACAAATTTTAAGGGTTTTTAGATAAATGTATAGGAAATTATATATATGAAAATGTGTTTTATAGTGTTTATTAAAAATTTCAAATAAGGCAGTTAGGTAGAAGAAGGCTAATATTTTATATACAAGAAATGTATTTTACTACCTAAAAAATACATTTTAAAGCTACTTAAACAAATAAAGGAGACATAATATATAAAATATATTCTATAGTTTATGATTAAATTTTTTTGTGGATTTTAGATTGTTAGAAAAAATCTGTAATTAAGTAGGAGAAGCTAGGAATTATATTTATTTAATTCATTTAATTTGCATAAAAAATATATATGATACGATATTTAAGAAATGTAATTTGCAGGTGTTTAATTAAATATTCAAATACATCAATTTATAAGAAAAATAATACATTTTGTATTGTATTGTAAATGTATTATTTTTCCTATAAATTTATGTACATGACTTTTTAATTAAACACCTGTAAAAATAATTTAAATATTTTTCGGGAAACAACCCTCGAGTTTGAATTCAAAAATATGTAAATTATTCAAAAATTGTTTATTTATGAAATAAAAACTAAGGAAAATATAATGTATCTTAAAGGCCTTGACAAATTATGTACACAAGTATATTGCAACTATTTTAAAATATAAATTTTATTATTTAATTTTTTTTTTTAATACTTTGCAAGAGCTGCAAGCATTATCCCCTTATGTCAGGGTATTCTCGCCCCCAAATTATTTTTCCCATATATATATGTAAGTGAGCTCTGCTATTTCAGATTTCATTAGATATTGATTGCCAACTTGCAGCCTTCACATGCAACATCAAAGAGCAAAGGACACGTTTTCCGGTTCCAAGCCCGGCGGCGGCGCCGGTTGAAACCATTTAACTCTTTGACGTATCGTAAATTGATTAAGGCGAAATCGGGGCCCTGCCAATTTGCAAGCATAAATTAAAAATTAAGTTATCGATATATATCGATGCCAGTTCGATGTCGTCGTGTTGCATAATAATATTTACGTTTATATATATTAAATATGCGAAAAGAGAGCAAACGAGTATTTTTATGTTAATAAAAGATTGGGAGCTTGCAAAAATTAAATTTACCTCAAAATCAACAGAGTTTAATGTGGAAATTTCATAGAGAAATATATATAAATATATAGAAATATATCACCAAACATCTTGACCATATTTCTTGCTATATTTAGCTCTTAAAATCCCATATCGTTGTGATGTCTTGCCTGAATATTGCCTTTATTGAGTGTGTCTGCTGGCGGACAGCTTATTGTTTATGCCCCAGCTGCCGATGCTGCCGCTGCCTGGCCTGATTGTAATTAAAACTGCTTAATTTGCTGTCAATACAAACACATTCCCCCCGCCGCCCGCCCGGGCGGCCTTTCTGCCTGTCAACACGACGCAATTAACGCTGCTCCCCCCCCAGAAAAATCAAGAAAAGCGTAGCGAAAAAAATAGGGAGACTCTCGGGGAAAAGCTGCGGCTAGTTGTTGGGTTTTTTTTGGGAGCTCCATAATGACGCATTGGAAAATTTCAATTATGCGCGCGTCCCGCCAATTCCTTGCCTTTTGCCGGAGAGTCAGTCGCTTTTAATTAAACGCCTTCGCCTGTCATTATGATCCTCCGCTGTGGCTTACAGCCTTCTCTAGATATATATATATATATAGCATATATTACATGTGCTACATGTGGCATGTGGCTTGGTGTTCGCACTCTTGATTGGTTTTATGGCCGCTTAATTGTTTGCCGTGCGAAACATGTCTGTTTGCCGTGGCTTCCGGTGCAGCGGACGGGGTTTTAATATTAAAAAATCAGTCTATTTATATGCCGGAGATTGCAGTCGAATAATATGGTGAGTTTTTTTTGTGATAAATCATCAAAGAGTGGACTTTAAATTGAGTTTTTAAAGGGGCAGGCAGACAAATTTGAGTGTGTGAGTACAATTAATAAAGTTTATTATTTAAAAATGGGGTGTGGGGTATTTTTTTAATTATTTTACAGTATATTCTTTACTGTTTCTTCTTGTACAAAAGTCGGAATATTAGTTTAAATAATTTAAACTATGATTATTACTCTTTTAATGTATTCAATAGGTTATTTCTTTTGTAAATTAAAGGAGTACTAATCATTTATCTTTAATATTCAAATTACAAACTAAAAGCTGTAAATATTTGCTCAACATTTTCTGTATTTTACTGTAGCTTTTTTTAGTGTCTTAAAGTCAGAAAAACAATTCAAATAATATGTTTAATGTATTTTAATTTATTTAATAGTATTTTCTTTACTTTTCCTTCTGCTACAAATGTCAGAATAATAATTTAAATAATTTAAACAATGATTATTAATTACTTCTTTAATGTAATCAATAGTTTATTCCTTTTATAAATTAAAGGAGTACTAATCCTTTATCTTTCCTATTCAAATTACAAGTTAAAATCAGTAAGAATTTGTTCAACATTCTCTGTATTTTTCTGTGGCTCTTTTTAATGTCTAAAAGTCAGAAAAACAATTCAAATAATATGTTTAATGTATTTTAATTTGTTTAACAGTATTTTCTTTACTACAAAAGTCGGAATAATAATTTAAATAATTTAAATCAAATTACAAATTAAAATCAGTAAGAATTTGCTTAACATTTTCTGTATTTTTCTGTGGCTCTTTTTATAAATTAAAAGTGTTCTTATTATTTATTTTTACTTTTCAAATTACAAATTAAAATCAGTAAGAATTTGGTCAACATTTTCTGTATTTTACTGTAGCTTTTTTTAGTGTCTTAAAGTCAGAAAAACAATTCAAATAAAATGTTTAATGTATTTTAATTTGTTTAACAGTATTTTCTTTACTTTTCCTTCTTCTACGAAAGTCGGAATAATAATTTAAATAATTTAAGCAATGATTATTACTCTTTTAATGTAATCAATAATTTATTTCTTTTATAAATTAAAGGAGTACTAATCATTTATCTTTACTATTCAAATTCCAAATTAAAATCAGTAAGAATTTGGTCAACATTTTCTGTGTTTTTCTGTGGCTCTTTTTCATTGTCTAAAAGTCAGACAAACAATTCAAACAAATATGTTTTTTTTGACAAAACCAAAACTGCTTGTTATGTTCAAGTGAATTTATTTGGATTTATTTTGTAAATAAAACAAAAAGGTTGGACACTATTTCCTCAAAGCTGACTCTCCTTAAAGGCTGCCATGAAGGAGCCTCTATGTGTGGCCAGGTTTATTTATACAACTGCTTGCCACACACGGAGGCCAACGACTGTTGCCATTAATTAAGCCTGCGACATGTTACGTATTAAGTGGCAGCTCAGTTACCTTGGATTGCAGCCTAATCCGGCCATCGACAGGACACTCCGCCTGCCACCGATTCAATTAAAGGCTGCACTGCCGGCAGCCGCAACAAATAGGAAATCAATAGGCGGGGGGGGCGGATGGGGCAAGTACTATGTGGAGCCAGGCAGTGGGTTGCGTGATTGATGTTTAGCATTTGACCCCGGCGACTGCAGATTGCCTTTCAGCTTTCAGCTGAGACTTTGACTGAGAGTTCCACTAAGACTGCTGCCGAGACTGAGCCAGATCCTGAGACCGGGTTCGTCCTGCTGCTGATGTTGCATCGTGCTTTGTGCCATGCATAAATTACGTGCCACCAGCAGGCGAGGGGCGTGGCGCCCACTTTTCACTTTGTTAACTCTCGGAAAATTGCACCGACACACGCACTGCACACACACACACAGTAACTGTTGCTCTTGAGTGTCCTGTGGCAGTCGTTTTCCTGCATTTTCCTAGATAAGACAAGCGGCTTATTGTCACATCGAAATGGCAGTGAGCACGCCACAGTTGCTCCGCAATTTAAGGACCGTCTGCCATCGGAAACCGAATTAGAAAGTCGTAAATAAATAAAGGAAGCTGCTTCCTGCTTCCACAAAGATCGAACTAGGGACAGGCACTGGGAGCTAGAGTAACCAGCCAAAGAGCACTTGATAAATCCAGAGAGCTTATATCAATTATAATGATTACGATTGGGGATAGTAAGCAAGGAACTACAATGTGAAACATTTTTTAAAAAACATTTAAAGGGTTTTCTAATAAAAATTGTCAAAAATTGACAAAAAAATAAATTTCGAGATTTGAATCCAGAAAAGTTTGCCAAAAAAAAACTAAGAATAAAAAACCAAACCAGACTTAAATCGGTTGAGTTTAAGCCAAGTTATGATTAAAAAACCATAACAATTTGTTAGTTAAAAATTTGACATCATAAAATTATCAACTTAAAAATTATACATCATTAAAAATTGTCAAAAATTGACCAAAAATTATATTTCGAGATTTGAATGCAGAAATGTTTGCCTAAAAAAACTAAGAATAAAAATCCAAGCCAGACTGAAATCGGTTGAGTTTTAGCCAAGTTATGATAAAAAAACATAAAAATTTTGCAGTTAAAAATTGTACTCATTTTTTTAAAAAACATTTAATGGGTTTCATCATTAAAATTGTCAAAAAAATTTACAAAAAATTATATTTTGAGATTTAAATACAGAAAAGCTTGCCTAAAAAAACTAAGAATAAAAAACCAAACCAGACTTAAATTGGTTGAGTTTTAGCCAAGTTATGATTAAAAAACCATAGAGATTTTGTACTTGAAAATTTGACCCATTTTCTAAAAAAAATATTTAAGGGATTTCATCATTAAAATTGTCAAAAATTGGCAAAAAATATAAATATTGAGATTTTAATGCAGAAAAGTTTGCCTAAAAAATTAAGAATAAAAAACCAACCCAGACTTGAGTTTTAACGAAGTTATGATTAAAAAACCAAAGAGATTTTTGACCAATTATGAAAAAAAAACAATGAACAAATAACAATATATATTTTAATATTTAAAAGTATTTACTTGTAAATTTTTAATATTTATTTGAGACCAAGAAGGCTTTGGCCATAATTTCGTGTTACCTGTACGACTCCCCGCACATTTATCGTCAGTCTAGCTCGATCGTTCGAAGTAGAAACATCTGAAACAGTCTTAAAAATTTCCACCAAAAGTTATTTTAGTACATTTTTTTTTTCGCCTTTGATTTGCAAAGTATCCAAAATGCCAGTGACAAAATTCTTTACCCTCGTCGCTTTTTCGATTTTGTATTTGATCCTGCTCGTCGTTCGCCTCATCCAGAGCCTGCCGTCTCCGATGACGAAGAAGAAGACCTCGACGCGTGTTCGGGTACTGCCGGAGCAGGCTGAGCGCTTCTACCAGGTGCTGGAGGAGATGCGCCGTCGCCAGAACGAGCAGGAGAAGGCCATCATGCCCCGGGGGCGACGAGGTCGAGGCGCAGCAGCTGCAGCAGCCGCAGCAGCTGCAGCAGCAGCAGCAGGAGGAGCCGCCGTGGACGCTTAGCGCAGCGAGCGAAGAATTGTGGAACACACAACCCCCGACATGGATTGGGATCTGTCGGGACGAAATTTGTGAACCGATTATCTTGCATGTTTTTATACCTTTAACTTTTTCAAACAGAATACAAGTGCAAGATAATGTTGTTAAATTTGGTGGTTTTTTTTATTTTATTAAATTTGGTCACACTAGGTCAGTATTAAGACATTAATAAAAGATGATCCTGTAGAGCTTTAGTATGCTTATTCATAGTATGCATAAAAAAACATTAGTAAGTAAGAAAGGCTTATGATTAACTTAATTGCTAAATATTTTGCATATACATTAGGTTAATAAGTGTTACAAAAAATGTAAATATTTGTCCTCCGATACCGGGTTTAAGATTCAAATACCGAGTTGCCATAAACCTTTTGCTAGTATGCCAAAACGAATAGCGAAAGTTGAACAGAAAAATGGTTTTTTAATCATAACTTGGCTTAAACTCAACCGATTTCAGTCTGGTTTGGTTTATTATTCTTAGTTTTTTTTAGGCAAACTTTTCTGCATTCAAATCTCAAATTTTAATTTTTTGATAATTTTTGACAATTTTTTATAAAATAACCCCTTACATTTTTTTTAATGGGTCAATTTTTTAACTAAAAAATTTCTATGGTTTTTCGATCATAACTTGGCTTAAACTCAACCGATTTAAGTCTGGTTTGGTTTTTTCTCCATGTTTTTTCGAGGAGAACTTTTCTGCATTCAAAACTCAATATCTAATTTTTTGTCGATTTTTTTTACAATTTTGACGATGTAACCGCTTGCATAATTTTGAAAAAATGGGTCACACTCTTTGGCTGAAAAATCTCTATGGTTTTTTATCATAACTTGGCTAAAAGTCAACCGATTTTAGTCTGGTTTGTTTTTTTCTTCATGGTTTTTCAAGGGGAACTTTTCTGCATTCAAAACTCAATATCTAATTTTTTGTCGATTTTTTTTACAATTTTGACGATGTAACCGCTTGCATATTTTTGAAAAAATGGGTCACACTTTTTGGTTGAAAAATCTCTACGGTTTTTAAATCATAACTTCGCTTAAACTCAACCGATTTCAGTCTGGTTTGGTTTTTTATTCTTAGTTTTTTTAGGCAATCTTTTCTGCATTCAAATCTCAAAATTAATTTTTTCGTCAATTTTTTACAATTTTTTATGAAGTAACCCTTATTTTTTTTTAGTGGGTCAATTTTTTAACTAAAAAATCTATGGTTTTTTAATCATAACTTGGCTAAAACTCAACCGATTTTAGTTTGGTTTGAATTTTTATTCTTGGTTTTTTTAGGCAAACTTTTCTGCATTCAAATCTCAAAATATACTTTTTTTCAATTTTAGACAATTTTAATGATAAAACCCCTTAAATGTTTTTTTAGAAAATGGGTCAAATTTTTAACTACAAAATTTCGATGGTTTTTTAATCATAACTTCGCTTAAACTCAACCGATTTCAGTCTAGTTTGGTTTTTTATTCTTAGTTTTTTTAGGCAAACTTTTCTGCATTCAAATCTCAAAATGTTATTTTTTTGCAAATTTTTGCAAATTTTTTATAATTTTTTTTTGAAAAAAGTGAAAATTTTTTAATACTTTTCAAGTTCTAGGCTTAGAATTCTCTTTTTGACCAACCCGTTTTTATGCTTTTTGCATAAAATCGATCGTAGTCTTTAAATATAAAATGAAAAACTCTTATTAATTATTATTAGTATCTGGGATATGGTCAAAAACTAATAATAAAAGGGTTTCTTCCTTAGGGTTATTAATAAAGTTTTAAGAGACTTTTTTTGGCCTGTAGTGTAGTTGCCACAAACCCATCTCCCCATAAGCCTGCATTTATTTTATAAACTATTTTAGCTGCAGGGTCTCGCATTTGAATTAATTCAGCTCTGAGGCCCCTTCAAAAAGACACAAATCGGCGGCAGTTAAACAAAAAAAAAAGAAAACTAAATGAAACGCTTAAACCATTAAGCCCAGCCATTGGCCCAATGCCGACCTATATTTGCAGCGTATAAATGCCCAATTCAGATGCAAGCTGCCGCTTTAAGGGCCTCCAATGAGAGCTGGAAAATTGTTGGGTTGCAGCTAATTGGGCGAAAAAAAAAACATTGGAAAATTGCCAGAGAGAGAGGGGACAGACGAAACCCAGATCCTGGCCAGAAGAGAGAGTGTGCCAGGGGAGTCCCCTGGAATCGATTCCATGCATTTACAATGAGCTCAAGCCCGGCCACTCGGCGGATGGCATGTTAATTAACTAAATCGCTTTAATGGCTCCTTTTATTTTTATTTTTTTTGAGAGGTAGAGAGAGAGGAACCCGCCGCCATTTAAATCTTTACTAAGCTGTTGAGCAAAGCGCATTAAATTGTAATGAGAGGACGGCACAGAAATGCTTACTTTTTCCCATTATTTTGCTTCTTTTTTTTTGTTTTTTTGCCTGGTCCAAGGTCATGGCTTGACAAGCCGCTTAAAACATTAACTTATTATTCTATGCTACGTTATTGTGTTCTCCTCTCATCTCCAAACAGGGAAAATTGCTTTTAATTATAGTCGAGACCTGTTTTAAATGTTTTAATGGGGTTTCTCCCATGGCATGTTTCTGAGTCCCCAAGAAAGTCCTTCCCAAATCATAATCTAATCAAACATAAGTTTAGCTACTGGTATATGGCCACTCATTTAATTGTTCGCCATAATTAGGCCCATTAAAAGCACATTCTGCAACTTTTATTAAAAGGGTTGAGATATCCTTTTTCCCAGACAAAAAGACAAGACGCTTTCAGCTGATGCGAGTGTCAAGCTCATCTACAGCGATAGGTGCCATTGTCTACTCCTTCTTGGGGGAGAGTCCTTTCGGTTTTGCCTGCCTGAACAACTGCTCATCATTTGCGATTATCAAGGCCATTTGCAATTTGTTAGGCGGCATTGGGACCTATTAGGAGGTACCTACGTGGGGGAGGGAGGGAGGTAGGAGGTGTAGGTGGAGTGTGCGACATCTTTGGTACATCTTTGTGATCAAAGTACTGCCAGAAATTGCCGGGACACAAAGGAGCAGCAGACCAAAAACTGAACTGAGACGTGCTAATTGCCAGCATGAACAGGCTTTCCTTCGTTCCTTCCAGCCGCCAGTGAAAGCTGCCAAATTACATTACACATACGCCGCGTTGCCAGACAAGACAAGGCAAGGGAGAAGGTAGAGCCTTGGCTTCAGATACTGCTCCTGCTCCTGCTCCTGCTCATGCTCCTGCCACAGCAAGGTAACACACGCTCTGCTGGCAGCAACTTAATCAGACAATTATGTGCCGCTAATATTGAAATAATCTTAAGCCTAATGCTTTTAATTTCGCTCGTAAGCCCAAATATAGACACGGATATATGCCTATATATATACGATATATAATATGTGGCGGTTGGAGTGCAAGCAAGTCAGCAATTTTCAATTAAAATCGTTAAGCGCAGCTATATAGCTACATGAAAGGATCAGAAATTGAAGGAAACCAAAGCAAACTCGGGGATACCTTGGAATCCAATCATAAGCTGATAAATTATTGTATATATTTTAGAATTTATATTTTATATCTGGAATAATAAATTCAAGATAGTATGGTTTTAGAAATGTATGAAATTAAATTTTAAATAATCCAACAAGTTATGCCTAAAAGCTAAACAAAGATAAGATTTAATTTTAAAGACTGACATTAGGATAATGTTTAAAATTTCCAGTTTTAAATATTAAAGACCTTGTTGAAAATCGCAAAAATATTTGACACAACCTCTGGACAAACCTCTTGCATTTTAAATAAATCCCATAAATATTTAAACTTAAACCCAGAAAAAACTGTTGCCGCAGCTTAGGCTTTGCATTCTTTCTGTTTGCAAATCTCTGGCTAGGCCACGCTTCCTGCCAAATAGCAGGGTATGATGTCTATAAAAAGGTTGCCCGTGGCAGGTGGTCGGCCTTGAGTCCCCCCTCACCTCACCCTCTTTTGCGTAGGCAATCTGTCAGCTAGTCTGTCAGTCGCTTTTTGCTGCAAGTTGCCATGCGCAACGGCAAAAACCGCTGCTTATGGTGAATGCTGAGCATTGACGAGAGGTTGCAGGCGGAGACACAGTGGGGCAGGGAAATACTTGAACAGAACAAGAAGAATTTTAAAAAATATTTAATAAATTAACTAACAAAATAAACATGGGTATAATGTTTGTACTCATTTCAGAGGTTTCTTTAAAGGACTCAAGTTCTTTCACGAAATTATTTCCCTAAAAGTAACCACTGTTCAGGGAGCTAAACCTAAATGGAATTGCCCTTTGCTACATATTTATATATATATATATATATATATGAATGGGGGAGGATAGAAGCAGGCGTGGGTGGCGATAGCGATAGCAGCAGCAACAGCAGCAGCAGCAGCAGCGGCCACTGCACACGCTGCGTATACGTAATGTACAGTCTATTGAATTATCCTGTGGCGGTCCTCGGTCCAGCATGCAGCACAATATCGCAGCAGTTCGCATTAATTTGGTTTAGTTTTTCTCTCTTTTTTTATCGCCGGGCAGCGCGATGATCCCGCAGGCCACGAAAGTTGAGCCAGGGAGCTGCGTTCTGTGTTGGTCTAATTAATTTGCCGGATACACGAGTCCGGCGTAAACCTTTTGTAATTCCGCTGCAGCGGTAGCTGTTTGTAATTGTTGATGAATTATGAATAATTATAAAAGTTGTGTGTGCCCCCACCCCCGTCCCCCTTTGTAGTGGTTTACTTTTCATTTGCTACCGAGAATTCAGTTATCAGTCAAGTATTTCCCATAAACTCTGTTCTATTTTCAAATATTCCATTTAAAGTTGGTTTACTAGTTTTTTAATATTAGTTAAACGGAAAAAGGTTAGTTTTTGCTTTGATTCAATTAATTTGTAAGTATTTTTGCTGCTGATTTGCTGCCAGAGAGGAAATATCTCAAGTACTCTGTGCTAAAACATTAATTTCTGGCATTTTTCAGCAGCCACAAAGTTGCATCTTTTTGCTGCAGAAAATTGCCAGGGATTGTGGCAAGGCGGTTGAGAATATATATATATATATTTATAGTGTATATATATATGGAGTACGATGCTGGGTCCCATGCGGAGCCCGGTCCTCGGTGGGATATCGGCACGCACACAGCATAAGCAAATGCATAACAAGGAGCCCCGTCCCTGGGCACGCACACCGCACATACCGCACACTCCACACACTCCACACACACACACATTATACACATAACAATAACCGAGATAAGTAATAGCAAATTGCTGGCATCGTTCACTTCCCCCCGTCCCTGCCTGGCGTCTTCAAGGGTATTTATAACCCCCGCCTCGGCGCCCTGCGGTTAGTGTCTCCTAATTACTGCCACTGCCACTGCGGTAATCATGATTTAAGCGCTAATCTAACCCCCGACTGCCTGCTGCCTCACTGGGAGAGACGATAACCCTCTCGCCCTGCCTATCGGTTGATTCATATTCGCATATATATGCATGTCGTGGCATGTCGCCTATGCAAATGAACAAACGAGGCGACAAAGATAAGGTAGGTAAGGTTTTTGGGGAGAGAGTGGTAAGGAGTATGGAAGCTGGAGTACCCTGTATTAGGTTTGTTGATTTATCGACAAGTAAATGTGGCATATCGATAACACAAGCTTTAATTAAATTATGAGATGGAATAAGGACAAGATCATGATCACATATGTATGGAATTTTGAGTGGATCATATGCAAATGATTACCAAAAGTATTTTAAATTGTTTAAAAACAATATAATAAGCTTTATGTATTAATAAAAACTATATAAATTATTTATATTTATGTTAGAGAAATGCTTTTATCGGGGGAAAAATATAATAAGAAATTTTGGGTAAATAATATTGATATAAGTATACTTTTTACAAGTGTTTTAAAACTATTAAAGAACTTTTAGTTTAAAAATAGAATAATCAGCTTTATATATTAATAAAAACTATATAAATTATTTATATTTATGTTGGGAAAAAACTTTTATAGGGGGAGAAATATAACAAGAAATTTTGGGTAAATAATATTGATATAAGTATACTTTTTTATAAGTGTTTTAAAAATATTAAAGAACTTTTAGTTTATTCAAATGTCAAATAAAGAGATATTGTTATAAAAATATAAAAGATTCCTAAATAAAATAAATATATATATTTATCGATAAAATATCTATTTTCGATATATATATTTATCGATAAAATATATATTTTCGATATATATATGTATATTTATCGATAAAATATCTATTTTCATGTTAGTTTATTTTTGAAAGAACACTCTTATAATGAAATATGCCAGCTTACTGAATATCAGTTTGTATTAAAAATAAAAATGTACAAACGTAATAAAAAATATATATTAATTAGTTAAGATCTATATCTATATGGTACTATACCATACTTAACAATAAACCATAAAATAATATATTTTCCCTGTTCCAAGGACCCGAAAGATACAAAACCCCCGCCCAGGAGTAGCATATCGAAAGGGGATAAAAAGGCATTTAAAGCAAATATGTTGAATTCAATTTGTTACGCACACAGAAAAGCGTTCGTACACCTTGAAAATGCCCCCAGGGGAAAGGTGTGTGTGTGTGGGTGTGTGTGGGTGTGTGTGTGTGTGTGGGTGTGGGTGCACACACACACACCTACTCCACACGGGAAGCTTGTTTGTTGGCTGTCAAAGAAATACCAATACGACAAATACACGCATTGTGAGCAGATATTTTGCCACTTCCGTCTTTAACCCCGCAGCTGTGAATCGAACTGCTGGAAAGGGGAAATGGTTGTGGGTTAAATAGGGAACGGAAATAGTCGAGGGTTAAAATACCCTCGAGGGAATCTTGAACAGAATACTTGAGATGCTTCCGACAAGTGGTTGTGTTTTAAGTTGGTTTCCTTTTTTTGAGAACTATGAAGGATTAAGGACACTACTTAAAATAAAGATAGTATTTCCTTTTGGAATATTTTAAATAGTAAAGTTAAAAGTTAAGTTACTAAACTAATAAATAAAATGGCAAATCCTTTATTACTTGAAAGCTGAAATCCAAGGACTCGCCTTGGTCAAAGTGGAAAATAAGCAAGTCAAAGGAGTGGCTGCCTGCCATCCGATTGCCTAAAAGTAACAACAACAGTGGAAAAATGATTGAAAACAGGTAAATATAGAACATGTAGGACATCCCATAGACCGATGACGCACACACACACGCCGGATGGATGGATGGATGGATGGATGGATGGATGGATGGATTTTTGAGCTCCTTTTAATAGCAGCCGAAATTTGAATGACAAAGTCAAGATGACGATGGCTGGCAGCAAGCCGGAAACGAGAAGTCCTGCCAATGCAGAGAGCAACTCAAAGGATTCGTTGTCGAGCAGCAATGAGACAGCATCCAGCACGTGTCCTGCCAAAAAAATACACAATTCAAGGGAAATAAATTGAAAATAAGATCAAAAGTATTGCCATCGGTGGGTTTTAAGCTGAGAAAAAACATAAAGAAACATATAAACTATTGAAAACAATAACAAAACACAAACATATAAGCTCAAAACGATATGTATTCGCTTGGCAGAGCGGTTATTACTGATTGAACTCGATTACTTTTAATTTCTTTTACAATATTCAGCTTAACAACAATGAGTTCATCATTTTTTATGAACATATTAAAGCTGCGGCGGATATTGATACCTTCATCGTGCAGCTGCAACTCATAAAAAACAATACATTCAATAAATAAGCCAAGGATAATGGGAATATTTAATGCAAAAAATGAAAAAATGAAAAAAAAAACAGCCTTATCCTCGATACAAATTAATCGGTCTTACGGATAATTTAACAGCAGCGAATAAAATCAATTTGTAAAGCGAAAAGGAGCGACATGCTCATGGGATTAAGGTGTTGCAGCAAGTGATTTAAGGATTCCCGCACACTTGACAAAGGATTTGGCAGGAAAGCATTTCGATTTCGATTTCGATTCCGATTTCGATTCCCACTTGCCGAACAATGCGATTTACGTCCGTTCGAGTGTGCGTACAGTTTCCAATCGGATTATCCTGGCCTTGTGCAGTGACAGCAACACCTCTGCCATAATTGAGGCTCCGTCGCAGGACGTCGCAGGACGACCCTTTGGCCGCACTGCAGGCGCTCTGTCCCCCAGGCATATCAATCACTTGGTGCCTTTGTGCCGGAATTGTGCTGACCAAATTCTATGAAATTGAATTCAAAGCGCCTTGCACTTGGTACCCTGTACTCAAGAGGAGTTCGGGGTATAATGGGTGCATGCTTAGAGGGTGTTTTTTTGGGTGCTTTTTGGGAAGAAATTAATAATTAAATTATGAATATGAATATGAAGAGGTATGAGTTGTTAAAGAATTGTTGGTTATTATATTTTAATTTAAACAGAAAATGGTTAGTTTTAAAAATATAATATTTATATTAAAAATAAAGTTGTTTTCATTTAGAAATAAGTTAAGTTAAGTTAAGTTAAGTTAAGTTAAATAAGTTAAATAAGTTAAGCCACCTAATTCGCTTCGTTGAACTCAATTTACTCTTTATGCTTGCCATCTATAGACTTCACTTAAATTATAAATAATGCTTTCATAATTTGTTTAAATATTCTAATTAAGTATTAAGTAAACACTTTAATTTTTGTGCTATTGAAATGCCAGCATTCCCCTCTTCGAAAGTCTCTTAAGCAAACCCTAACTCGTTCCCTTTGTGCTCACATTTTTCGTGTCCTCATGAGCTTTGCGGCTCCTTCATCTTTCCGTTCCGTTTGTCCTGGCCGCAGGACCGACTTCCTGACCGAAATACTGATGCGAGGCGACTCCGTACCGTATCCGTATCTGTGTGGCCCCAGGCAGCAGTGCAGAAATGCAATTATAATGCCAGCAGTGAATGCAACTGCAACACGCAGAATGCAACAGAAACTGCAACTTTGCATATCAAAGCCTGTATTTGTGTGTGTGGGAGTCTGTGCCCCGGGGATAAAATCTGTGGCAACGCCAAGTTGACAGGCGAACGTGTCCGGGAATTTTTTTTTTTTTTTTTTGGGGGACATAAAGTAAGCCGTATTTTGGGTTAAGGAAAAGACTAAAACAGAAACTCAAGTGGGGAAAGTTCAATATGTTTTTGAAGAAGAAACACCAAGGGAAAAGGATAAAGAAGAGTTGTAAATATTTTAAATAAATTATATAGAAGAGTATTATTTGATTCGTTGCAGTATTTATTTCAAGATCTGTATATAAAGATAAAGGGGAGATAGTAACTACCTGACCCGGACCCTGACCCTGACTTAGTTAGTCCTGTTTTTTTGACAGTGCCTCCCTTGCACCACTTAACCGGAAACGGAAACGGACATATTGATGCCAGAAGTCGCCAGATTGTACTCATAAAACGGGGATCTAATCGAGTGGCTACAGCTCCTTCACCTGCTCCTTCACCTGCTCCTTATCCTCTCCAGACTCAAGACTTCTCCTGGCAACGGCAGACAAAGTGGTTATAAATATGGATACAGGTCGGAAATGAGACAAGGAAGTCAATTTCTCCTTTTGTTTAATCCCACAAAGGGCTGGGGACAGCAGCCTCAAGTGGAATTTTCCAGCAGACGAGAGTCGTTGAACCGAGGCAGCTCTGCTCTGCCCTCCGTCGCTCCTCTAATTGTTATCCTTGCAATGGCCGAAAATATCCTAGAACCGGGCAACAAAGGATCAATCACAGGCCCAAATCGAATCAGGGCTCAATAGAAACTCGGCCAGAATAAACCCGAGCGAGGGAATTAAAAAAAGCGCCGGTCTCTGTCTCAGAATGAAACTGATAAGGAAATTGCATTTCCACGGCCAGCTTTCCCTTATACATATAAGCGAGCGCCCCAAACATAAAAGTTAATGACTTTTGCCATTTTTTCGCATTTTTTCGCTGGCAAAAAGTCAATGACCAAAATGCCAGGCAAGTAAAATCAAAAGCATAAAAAAGAAACCGCATAGCTTAAATCATAAAACAAATTTTCTAGATGCCCTGCGAGAGTGTGTCCTGGCCTGGCCGGGTTTGTTGGCTATTTGCCAGGGTTTGCAGGAATATTTGGGTGTCTTGGGGACTCTAATTACTTTATGTTATAACTAAATGTTGTAAAAAATGAATAGAATTAGTTGATTTTTAAAGAAAAAGCAAGATGAGAATATTGTTTATATTTTTATTTTATTTTATAGGTAAACGGTAACATTTTTAGAAGATAAATAAATGGGCTTCTGCTGCCACAAATTATTTAATAATATTTTTAATACTTACCAAAAATTACTTGACTTAAAAAAAAAGCAAGGTGAGAATATTGTATATATTTTTATTTTATTTTAGATGTAATAAATAATATTTTTAGAAGATAAATAAATAGGTTTCTGCTGCCACAACTTATTTAATAATATTTTTTATATTTTCCAAGAAGTAATTAATTTTTAATTAAAAAGCAAGGTAAGATTATGGTATGTATTTTTATTATATTTTATAGGTAAACGGTAACATTTTTAGAACATAAATAAATAGGTTTCTGCTGCCACAAATTATTTAATAATATTTTAAATACGTTCCAAGATTTCTTTAAATTTAAATTTTCTAATTTTCGCCAAAAGAGCACTTGATATTCACCTTCCTGTCCATGTGGAAGCATCCCGACTCTGGTGATTGAGTAAGTTCTCCGAGGACGAAGATGCGGTTAAATCTGGTTGCCCGTGTGGATGTGGATGTGGATGTGGCTGTGCATGTGGGCTGTGCTTGTGGCTGTGACTGGGACTAGGACTAAGACCTGGGACTGGGCATGGGTGTCCTGGCGAAGTAAGTGTTGTGGCCAAGTGTCAAGCACCTTGCCAGGATGAAACTTTCGCAAACAGCTGAGAGCAGTGCCTCCTCGCCGTCGTCGTCGTCGTCGCGGATGAAAACAAAGCGCGGCGCTAAGAGATTAAAAAACGCTTAAACAAAAGCAACAATGCCGGCCAGAGACAAAAGCCACAGCAAGAGGGAATAACAAAGGTGAGGGAAGCGACTAGGCAATACCCTGGGTGGAAGGTGAGCTGGTAGTAATAAGAGAAACCTAATAAAAGAATATGAACAAAATATGTTTAAATAAATAGGAAAATAAATAAAATTATAAATAAAAAAAAAGAACAATAAATATTTGTAAGTAAAAGGAGGCTTATATAGTTAAAAAGTATAAACATTTTAGAGGTAATAAATGTAAACCACTCCTTTTAGTTCCAACTGCGCCGAGAAAGCTTGTAAAATTGGCTCAACTGCTCTTCCTCTCACTCTCATCAGATTAGAGAGTTGGCTTAAACTTTCACTCAATTGCTTTCAAAGAGAGAGCTAGTGCATTTTAGATTACTCTGAAAAGAACCTCACTCTGTGTTGTTGTTCTTGCTGCTCAGTGAAGCTCAGATCAGACAGCTTGCGCAATTAGCTCAACTTCTTTGCCAGCAGCGAGCCTCTTCCTCTCATCATTTAATTTACTATGGTGATTCCACTCAATTGCATTCAAAGAGCTAGATTATTTTGAGATCAATCCAAAGAGAAACTCAACTGCATGCGAAGATGGAGTGTTTTGAGTGTTTGAGTGAAGCTTACTACTTGGTTGGAAGAGCGAGGGAGAGTACACGATCTAACCAGTAAAGCAGTAAACCAACTCTGAGCGAGAGCGGACCGATCTAAACAGTTACTTTGGATAACGCAAAGGCACGTGCTCACCCGCATCAAGCGCGAACACACCGCGCCAGCAGTCCCGTTACACAGTAACAAACACGGGAAAAGTCAAGCAAGGGGCCATGTAAACAACAAACGCGGCGCGACTAAGGAAAAGCGCAGACGCACGGATAAAAAGTGAAAAGTGTAGGCAAAGGCTGGGGCAAGCCGGATAACGCACGGATAGACGGGCGGCCGGATAACGACGCCAGCTGGGAACACTCCGGAGTCCGTAGTCCGGAGTCCGTGTCTCCCCGAGCCACCCGAGGCCGCGGCCGAGCGACGAAACGAAGCGCCGCCACGGCCACTGCCACTGCCGAAATATCCGCCAGCATATCTCAGGCAGAGGCAGCGCTTTTTCGAATAAAACCAAAGAAATTTGTTTGTTTTGATTCAGTCGTAGCGGGTTTTTTAAGGCGAACACACAGCCCTGGAAAAGAGCAGAGACCGAAACCAAAATACAAACTTGAAACCGAGAATCGAAAGTTCACAGTCGAGAAACCAAATTCCGGCAAACTGAAAAACGTTTTTTGACAGCAAAAAAATAGAGAAAGAACACCTACAAAAATAAATAAAAAAATAACACGAGCCAAACAAACGAAAAAATTCGACAAAAAGAAAACCCAGATAAAAGCAAACATTTTTTTCCAAATTTTTGTTTCTGTGCTGTGTGACCGATAATTAAAAAACAAATTGCCGGAACGCCAGGAATTTATTCAGGTAAATAAAGTCTTTGTTTTATGCATGAAATACAAGAAAAGCGAAAGGAAAACTGGGGGAGAAAACTTCTTGGGGAAATTGTTGCCGCAATCCAAACTGACAGCCAAACAATGGCAAATATTTATAGCTGGGCCCCTTGGCGGCATAAACAAGCGCCGAAAATTCCTTATGTGAAAATGAAATCAAACGCAATGTTTTCCCTTTTTTTTTCCCTTCGCCGGCAAATGAATCCCCGGCCATTTATCACGAGTGTCCTGCAGGTCCTGCAAATCAGATGGAGAATTAATGCCATAGATTATGATAAAATCTCTGCTCAGAAACACAATAGTTTTTAGCGATATTCTTCCAACTAATAAATTGATTTCAATAATAAAAGTTGAGAAATTCAAATATTTTTAAGCCATCATCAGGGTCAAAGTTTTTTGGAAAAACAGCTTAAAGTTAAATAAAATGGGAGAACAAAGGGGGCAAAAAATAAACTATAAAAGTGAAGAACAAAAATTGATATGAAAAAAGCATAAAGACTGGAAAAGTTTGACTTGAAAACTTGTCAGGCAGTAAACTTGCACTTTGCCATGACTTTACTTTGAGCTCAGAGCTTGAGTCCTTCGGCAACAGGAAGTCTTCTCATGGGAAAAAAGAAAAACTAAAAAACTGAAAAACTTAGATAAGAAGCAGACACAGGACACAGTAAATGCCAAAACATATTTTATAGAATTTTGTGCAATAAAATCTTTGATTTTTGTGGAAGAGAAAAAGATGAAATTTTATAAACTAAAAAGATAAATATATAGAAAAAATATAAAACCAAATACTTAGTGCTCTTCAATTAGTTTAAAAGCTAGCTCAAAAATATTTCCTTTATATTTTAATACAATTTTTTATCTATGTAAATAATTAAATAAATAAATATAAAGTCAAGTGCAAGAGAGTGTTCCGTGTGTGTCCCAGTTTCATTGCTTATGACACTCTCTAGTCTCCTTTGTCGCTTCGGTAACTGTCCAAAGTACGCTTTTCATGTGACAGGATGCTCTGGCATTTTCCTTAGACATTTTCCACTTTTCTCGCATCGATTTTTGAGTCGGACAACTGGCAATTATCAGAGACGCAGACTCCGCGCCGAAGTCGGAAACCTATTAAAATTATATTTAATGCACTTAGCCGGGGAATGCGATTAGGCAGAGGGGCAGGAGGAGCCGGGGGAAGGCCAGGGGAAAGTCGTTGAAAATTGGAAAATTGCTGCACTGACAATGAATTTATTTGACTTGCCAGCAAAATGCTGGCAGCGCTTTCGATTACCATTAGCAATTCGCACATTGCAGCACCCACTCATTGGCTTTAATGAACAAAGCTGGCTCATAGCCAAAAAAAAAATAAAAAAAAAACATAAAATTTGATGTCAAGCACTTAATTAGTGACTTTGGTACTTGATCAGGGAATTAAATTAAAAACTGCAGCTAGAGAAGAGGTATTTTCTGGGGTTACAAATAAAGTTAATTATGAAAAGCAGGCACAGGAAAAGAATTAAACACTTGAATTTACTTTATAAAATACAGTGTTTTAATTTATTTCTGATTTGTTATATAGCTTTAAAGGTTTTTAAAAACCCTTTTTAAATTATTAGCTATACTTTAAAGGTTTTCAAAAACCCTCTGATTTATTTAAATTATTAGCTAGACTTCAATGAAATTTGTTTGGTTAAAAAAACTTTGGTTATATTTAAATATAATAGGAAACGGCATTTATAGAAATAGAATACATATATTTTATGTCTAAAATAATTAATACAAACGCTTAATAATTTTTAAAAAAATATGGAAATGATTATGGTCAATTTTTAAAATGAAAGTTAACTTCACTTTAGATATTTCTTCAAACCAAGAACTTTTTAAAATAAAAATATATAAATATTGAAAATTTTTTATTTATATTATATATTATTATTAAATATTTATGTACTGAATTATATATTAAGAAATATGAATTTTCCAAATTAAATTATTTTATTTGAATTCCAAGTTTAATTCGAATAGAAAATGGATCGCTTTTTTCAAATAAAAACATTTTTTGAATCATTTAAATACAATATAAAATATTAATATCTAAAATATATACGAAAATATGCCGTTTCTCAAATTATTACTAATGTAATTAATTTTATAAAGTACAAATATTTTTTTAAATACAAAAATTAAACCTGCCACTCAACACACAACCAATAATATTTAACCATATCCATGATTTAAAATCAACAAAAAAGAGCTTAAGCCGTGGGCTTAAAATTAATTTTAAAATACATTTTTTAATGGCGTATTTGGCCAAGGCAAATGCTGTCATCGGCGGTTCCCTCTTTCCTTTGTTAATTATATATTTAAGGAGCGTGAGCATTTTTTCCACATAATTAAGCCGACATAAAATCGATTTCCACGGATGCTGCACCCAAAAATCATGGCTTATCAGCCGCTGACACACCGCATACGGTATGGGATATATATATATATAATATATTTATATAAAAATATACCCTATAAATACGGTAAATAACATGGAAAACCTTTTGAGTCTTGACCTGCGGTTTGTTACAAAGGAAAAAAAAAGAGAGAGCAGAGAACAAATCGGGCCAAAGTGCAATGTCGGGAAAAACCCTTTTTTCTGGACACCGGACACCGGCTTCATGCGAAAATTATTGAAAGAAAAACATTAAGAGCCCCTCCGTGCGGTCGGTCGTTTGCCGTTGGCCACTTTCCTTTTTCGCATTTTTTCTGATTTTTTTCAGATTTTTCTTTTTTTTTTGCTGCTGCCAAAATTTTGTACGCAGTCGAGCGGCAAGCAAACAAAGCTCCCTGTGATCCCGTGGCTTTTGCCAGGCTTTTCCCGCCGACTTTTCCCTCCACTTAATGGCACCTGTGGCTCCTGCTAATCATGATTTTAATGACTCCTTGGCCCCGGTTGTTTATGAGTGCCGACGAAAGGTTTATCAAGCATCGCTGACCCCGGCAGGACCTGGCAAGGAAAAAAAAAGGTTACAATTAATTTTTTAAATGCTTTACAACCGAAAGTTTGTCTTTGCTATGTTTTTCTTTTCTTGGGAGTATTTTCTTTGGGTTTTTTTTTTCTGAGATTGAGTGTTTAGAGGGGAGCGGTTATTGTGGGGAAGTTTTTCTTAGGGGGATTCCCCGAAGAGTTATTTTACTATTATCTGAAAGGCAATCTTTGTGTAAGATGGGAGATTTCTTAAAGACTTTGCGGTTTGGGGAACTTATTAGTGTTTAAGTTATTAATTTATATACCTCTGCTTACTTTATTTTTATTGTGAGTTTAATAATTTATTTGCTGAAAAATATATAAAATGTATTCCTGAAATCCCTGGAAGTTTGCGTAACTTTTAGGTATTCGCCTCATTTTAATTTTAACTTTTGAGTAAACAGGTTTCCGTTGCCCTTGTGGAAAAATTGTTTTCCCAACAGATGGACAGCTTAATTATTTAACATTTCCCTTTTCTTTTCAACCACTAAATTATTCAATTTAAAACGGGGCCCGGCTCAGCTCAAACTCAAACTCAAACCCAAAAAACTCAATCAAAATCAAGTTTGTGATCTCATTACCAATCAATGTCCGGGAGGTAACACTAGACTTTGGCCGGGGCCTGGCCTTGGGTAATATAATCGCCCAAAATTTAATTCCTCAACAAACACCGAAGAACCGAAAGGCAATATGTAATTTCAATAATTTATTTTGCCATCGGTATAGTTTTCGTTCTTTTTTTCGGGGGAGTGTGGTGCGTGTGTCCTCGTATTTTGATGTTTTCTTTTTTTATATTTCGATGGGGCAGGAAGCAGAAGAGCCTGTGGGCCCTGTCAATATTGGCACAACACGTTGTTTGCCTACACTCACACTGGCACACTCGCACACTCGCACACACGCACAACAAGGACACGCAGGACTATGCAAACGAGGCTGGCCAAAGATGAAATATGTTAAACCGACAACATATTGAATTTGGATTTAGTGTCGCCAAAAAAACTGAGCAGCGCGTGCGAGTAAACACAGCGACGATGCTGTCATAGAGAGGCTCCAGCTCTGGATCCTGGATCCTGGATCCTTAATTCCAGGTTCATTGACATCAAAGTCGTGCCAGAAGTGTGTGGGGTCAGGGGACATGTGCTCCTCGAAAATAAATACCAGGAAATGCGGCACACTTTGGGCTCTTTTTTTTTTGGCAGATAATTATAATGCTCAGGTGCACAGGGAAAATTTGTTTTCTATCGATTTCTAGATGAAATTTTCCTACTTTTTTATTCTAGTATTTTTATAAATTTAATTTCTTGCTAAATATTTGATTTATTTTCAAATAGAAATCAATGAAATTTGCCTTCTTTTGAATTCTAGTATTTTTATAAATATACTTTCTTTAATTTCTTGTTAAATATTTAAATATTTACAACATATTCTCCTCTGAAAAGCAAGAACTTTAAGCAATTATCCTTGTGGCTACATATCCTTAAAGATACGCAGAGTAGCAATTATGGCACGGCTCACCAAGGGCCAATGAAAAGAAAACATCAGCCAAGTGAAAAACTGGCTCGCTTTCACCGCATTTCCTTTTTCAAGGAAACAATGAAAGCAGCTCGGAAAATGCGAAGGGATTCCGGTACAGGAAGCCCCGAGATCCCAGGGTCCTTTGGGCGCTGAGCCTGCATCCTGCGCCGTGTGGTTACGCTGCTGGCAACAGGTTGAGAGTCAGATTCAGCTCGAGTTGCGGTTTTTCCTAGGTGGAAAACAAGGGAAATTCAGGCTAAGGAAAGAGAGGCTAAGTGAGTTAAGGCTGGCAGTGTTTATGTTAAAGTCAAAAGCTAATTGTATATTTAGAAATATATTAAAGTATCACTAAAATGTATATAAATTTTCCCCTATTTTCTTGTTGATTTTATTATTTGCTTTCAATTTCAGGTCAACTGAAACAAGTTGTCAGGTGAGTAAATACAGATTTACATATTAGAATTAGTGTCTTGTCTTTTGTGTAAGAGAATTAAGTTAAGTTTGGCATTCATTAGTGCGTTTCCCTGGCAATTGACACATCATATTTTTGGTTCATCTTTGAGATGTGCTGTCAGTTACAGTTAGAGTTACTGAAGCCTGTCAGAAGTTTAATTAATAAATGAGTGCAGACATGTGGAAAATGCAAATGCAATGCGATACCTGGAGCTCACTTTATGAATACATATTTTCCTCCATTTATGGACTCCCCTGGCGTATACTTGATTTATGGTTATAAACATCGGGGGGAATTTATATGCACTTGGAGACTATATTTCATATTTTGTTGGAGCCAACTAATTAGCACATCATTAGAGGCGTTCTTTTGCCGCTAAAATTTCCATTTAAAAGGTACTTTTCGGGCGAATCTAGCGAATCTCTTTTGCTGCTGAATAAACCGCATTACGCATACGCACCGTGTGCCCGTGACGAGCGAAATTAATTGAATCAGCAATCGAATTAATCAATGTGCAGAAGAGATAAAACAAGAAGCGAACAGAAAGAGAGAAATTAATGGGGTTTTTTTTTTCGACCGCAACCAAAAAAGGAAAAAAAAAATAGGTGTTTGTGGCCTGTATGTAGTTCAGGCACTGCCAATCCATCACTTTTATTTAATCATTTACTTAATCAAATTACTGATTATGCAAGCGACCTGGAAAAAAGGTATAATAAAGTGATTTTTGCATGTTTATTTTCCAGCTAAACGTTGCTGATATTTTTCTTTAGAAAAAATGAGAGAGAGGAAAAAGAGAGTAGTGATAAGTTTGCAGCTTCATTAAAATAATTATAATAATAATTACAATGTTAATTCAGGTTTAATTGGCATAACCTCACAGCTTTTAAAATATATATAATATATAATATTCTGTTGAAAAAACCTTTGGTAGAAACGATTTGTAACTCTCCAGGACATTGTAAGTGTAAGCTGACCCTTTTTCTTGGGACTTTCTTTTATCTTCTTTTCTCTTCTTTTATTTTTATTTTATCTTCTGCCCAAAATGTGGCTTTTTGCATTTTGATTATTATGTTTTTTGGGATGTAATCTCTAAAATAATAATAAAATGACACACATTTGTGTGAGGCAGCACAATCAATTGCATTTCCCATCAACTTTGTTTTTGTGTTGTCCTGCCAATAAATTCCTGTCACTGTAAAATGCGTATTAATTGCCATAGTTTATGGTTACCCATAGCTGCCCCTTTTGAATGCCACAATTTGACATGAATGCAGTTGGCTGTAACCCTTCTAGCTTCGGTTACCCCTCCAGTGGCCATGTTTTGATGGCGAACGTCAACAGTTTTTGATTTATTGATGTTTTGCCTGATTTATGCGCCGGTCGTGGTGTTTACCCATAAATTTCATTGCGCTCCTCTCTCTCTGCCAGGGAGTTTATCAGCCCTGTACTAAGGTCCTGTTGACACTGAGTAGTCCTTGTTCGTGGCGACATTAATTGAATGTGCCAGGGGATTTGCCAAGTGAAGCTATTTAGGCATTACTGTCCACGGGTAAGGGAGTACTCTAAGCTCTTGGCTAGCGATGGGTTAAGATATCGGTTGAGATATATTTTTGGTATTGAAAACTATTGAAAACTAACTGAAATGTTTCTAAATAAATGAATTTGGAGTTGTTAAGCAGCAGAGAAAGTTAATTTAAGGATTTAGGTAATATTTTAGAGATACTTTATAGTTAAGTATCTCTAAAATATATCCCAAATCTTTAAGTCCTTATCCTTCTGATAATGTTTATATCAAACTATTTAAATTTTTGGAATGTAAACAGCTTGGAAACTTAATTAAAAACTTGCATAAATATTTTATAGATACCAAAACAGTCCTTGGCCCACATACTTGCCATGTTCTTTATGCAATTTTATGTTTTTTTTTTCGATATTTTCGATAACACAGTTGCTCTCTCCCCATAACCCAATCCTTGCTGCCACATATAAAAAGGCAGCAGCACTAAAGCTGTTAACATAAACAATATCCAGTGGAGATTGCTGACTGGGCCACAAAAAAAAAAACCGCCAACTACCAACTACCAACTGCTGGCAGCGTCTCGCCGCCTGCTTTTCCTCTGGCACACATGGCGTATGTGTAACATTTTTTGGCTTTGCTTGCTGGTTTTTTGCTTGTGATCCTGGAACTCGAATCGGGGATGCTCTTTTGCTAAGGTTTTCTTGAATATATTACAGAAGCAGAGTTGCTGATTTACCCGGGGAAGTGGTTGTGCATTCCCCAGTTTTTCACAGTTTGTTTTTCCCTTAAAAGAATATTTTCCCTTGTCACATATGCGCCGCACTCGGCTTCCTCTAGCCTTTGGCAGGCGGCTCGTAATGAATGCTCATTAAAAAGTGTCACGACGCGGGGAAAAGGACGAAAGGCAAGAGAGAACACCTCAGTGTCCTTGGACAACATTGATTTTCTCCAGCAGCAGCAACAGCAGCAGCAGCACTAGCAAGGTGTTTATGCCGGATCTGTTGCGTTCCTTGCACCAATTTTAATTTCTTTCAATAAAGCAGCTGCCGCTTTATCAGACTTATTAATTTGGCCGTAAAATGTGCACTGCAGCGGGGCATAAAAACTTTGAGCAGCCACTAACTTTGCCCTTTTTGGCAAACTTTGAGGCGAGTCTGGACCGAGTTTGATTAAGACTTAGTTGCTGCTGCTACATCATCATCATCATCATCATGATGCTGCTCGGCAGTTATGGACTCGATGAAGCTGCAACCATTAAATTCTAAGATTCCCCCAAGGTCCTGCAGGTCGCAGTTACAAGTTGCAAAGCCGCCAAGTGGAGTTGCAAACTTTGGTGTACTTTGATATTGATATATTCTCAGGTGTTGGTTGGGATTTTTCTTCCAGGAATCTGGAGTTCTGGAGTTCTTCAAGGACAGAACAATGTCTCAATGGCTTGAACTTGATTTCCCCCATGGATGTTTTCCTCCTGTTTTCCCATTTTCCCGTTTCCAGTAAAGCCAAGTACTTTACGTGGAATGCCATTAAAAAAAGCCAGGCATTACACGATAGTGATGCGGATGCGCTCGTTGAGATACAGATATCTATATAGATATATAGAAACGGGCCAAGCATAAAACTGAGCATAAAATGTAACTTAACTGAACGGAGCAAGAAGTACAGGCAAACCTCCAGACAATGTATTAATTTTGTGGCCAAAGGCTGGGGGGGAAAGTGGCAAGTTTTATGAGGGGGGAAAGCCTCAATTATTTGCTTGAGGTTTGCCCAAGGAAACTGCCACGAGAAAAACACACCCTCTGACAATTATGTGCGCCAATTAGTTGCCACAAAAAAAACAAGGTTTTTTTTTATATATATATATATGTGTGTGTGTGTGTGTGTGTACAGTTGCCACAATTATTTGGCTCACAGGGAAAAAAATTGCAGTGGAGAGAAGATAAAATAAATATTAAATAGAAAAACTCGATGTAGAAAAATGTCTTTCAAGGCGTATAATCTAATTTTTTTGTAGTTTTTATATTTTTGTATATTTTCTACAAATATTCAACTAAATTAAATAGACAAAAACCTTTGTATATTTAAAAGAAAAAGCTTTATATTCGCATTCCCCCGGAGTAAGCGATAAGAAACACATTAAATTGAGGAAAATTGAGGCGGGAAATTGATTGCGGCCTGTTGTTGTTCTTCTTCTTCTCAGTTTTCTGTTCTCTGTTTTCCCCCAGTTCTCTCCCCCTCCTTCCCTTCCCCCTCTTGTGTGTTACGACCTCTTCATTGGCATATGCAGGCATTATAAAAAGTTGATGTGCGGGTTTTATGAAAGGCAAAACTGAATTTGCATATGAGCTTGGCAAACAGAGGCTAAAGCGAAAGCCATATGATATAACGGGCCATTGTCGCAGGACGTACCCTTATATAGTGCTATATATATATATATATATATATATATATATATGTATATATATATATAAGTGTAATATGGCTGAGCTGTGATTTGGCCTGTGCCAACGCTGTGCCAGCTCCAATTTGGCCCTCAAATCGCTGTTTATTATTGTTGCCAGCAATGTGTAATTGGGCGGCAAGAGAGGGAGGGGCGAGCACCTGTGACAGGTGAAGGAAGCTGAAGCTGAGGCCCGAAATGTCAGGTGTAATTGAAGCCGCAGAGCAACGCTCGAGACGTCTCAGTGTCCACTCTGAAGAGTAAGTAAATTATTTAGTTTTGTCTTGTATGTTCTTGTGTGTAGAAGTTAAAGCCTTCATTTAATTATTTATAGTTGCAGAAATGTGTAAGCATTAAAAAAGAATATATATATTATAAAAAAAAATTATTTTTTTATTTATTTAACAAGAAAAACTGCCAAATACTTTACAAATTCCTTGGGAAATGCTTGCCTAGACTTGAAAATATACATCAGGTGTCTGAAATAGGTAATAAAATTAAACAACAAATTAAATACAATATAAATTAAGTTATTATATTAACGGGGAAATGTATAAATTAATAAGAAACTTCAAGTACCTTTTGGTATTTAAATAGTTAAATACAATATAAATTAAGTTATTATATTAAAGGGAAAATGTATAAATTAATGAGAAACTTCAAGTACCTTTTGGTATTTAATTAGTTTCCTTTAAGAATATTATAATCAGGGAAGAAGATACAACTCATCTTCACTGCAAATACTTAAACTTACTTTGATGTGTCCTGCCTTTTAGCATCAAGTTAATGTTTGAGACTTGTTAAAGTTTTATTTGACCGTCTGCGTGCGACTTTCTCACTTTCTTGCTTCCAACTCGGGGACTCCCCTCCAAATATCACTCATACGCAGCGTGGTCGCGCTGTCAGCCCTCGTGCTGCTGGGATAATATATTTTTTGAGAATTTATTGCGCTCGCTCCCTGGTCTGCAACAGTTCGCTTTATGCTATATATATATATATATATTTCCGACTGCAATAACAACAATTTACTTGAAGTGGCAACACGCGCCGCAGGATTCTGGTTAGTGGAAAAGCGAGTGGAAAAGGCCATTGGCCATACTCGTAAATATGAAAATTTCTGGCGAATTATACGCTTTTATTATCAACGCTCAACAAAAGCGACCTGAGATTTGCATTCAAGTGAGTTTCGGGATCCTCTCTGGATGCCAAGTTGTTTCATAAAAATTAATGAACTTCAAAAGATTGCCTGGGTTTTCCCCTTCCCCTCAGTTTTCCTTCGTTTTCCCCTGCCAGAAGGGACAGCACAATCACAGTTCGCCGCCAGATGAGCTCGGGAATTACACTAATACAGAAGTCGGAATAAAACATTTACGGGGCGGAGTCACTTTCGGGGAAAACAATTGAGGGAAGACCAGGAACGCTTGGTTGCAGTTTCCGGGGGCAAACCAGCTGAAAACCAAAAAAAAAAATTACGCTGCTAAATGAGCGTGTTGCCCGCGGAAAATCCACTTGCAACGCGCTACTTGCAACAGCGCACGAGAGCAATTCCGGCTGATTGCCAGCAGAGATACGAGTCCTAGTTGCTTGTCCTTGGGGCAAAGCTGCATACCTATGCAGCAGGGTTTTCCAGATTGTTGCAGAGTTTTCCCAGGCGTCAGGAAAGTGCCTGCTTTATGCGCATTTCCCACTCCGAAGGGTGTGCAGCAAGGCAACTTGAATCGAGTTTTAAGGCTGCCCCACAAATCCATGAAGCTGACACTAAAAAGGGTATAAATTGATGGGGAGTATCCGCAGGATCTGCCAGGCTTAAAGGTATTTTTTTGGGATAGTTTTTCTTGGGATAGTTTTTCAGCTTGTAGATGAAATTTTATGCTACTTGGCACAGCTGCTGTTTATTTTGAAACTATAATGGTTTTTATTTTGGCTTTAAAAAGGGGATTTTGTGCTATTTGAGGGTAGTAAAACAGGAATGTATTTTAATGTTTTTTATTTAGAATGAAAGAAAACTGGGATATTAATATATTCTTTATATATTCTCTCATAAATATAGCTTAAAGTAAATGAGAAAATTAGTTAACGTATTTAAAGGAATAAAAAAAAAGGAATATATTTTAATGTTTTTATTTAGAATGAAAGAAAACTAGGATTTAAATATATTCTTTATATATTCTATCATAAATATAGGTTAAAGTTACTAAGAAAATTACTTAACGTATTTAAATGAATAAAAAAAAAAGAATATATTTTAATGTTTTTATTTAGAATGAAAGAAAACTGGGATATTAATATATTCTTTATATATTCTCTCATAAATATAGCTTAAAGTTAATAAGAAAATTACTTAACCAGTCTTAAATTGTAATTCATTCTTAATTTTTTGCTATAATAAATCGTAGATCTTCTCCTTATTGCAAATATAAATATCTCAGGGAACGTATTAAATATTGAAAGCAAAAAATTAAGCCTTAAAGTCGATCTTAAGCTGCTTTTCTCCGCAATTTTTTATGAAAAAGTTAAAAGTTAAAATGTAAGCAATGTCGATAATCCGATTGGGAACACGCGTTCATATTCAAGTCAAAATATAAATATATTAATATACTCGATTCCCTGTGCCGACTTAAGACTTACAATGAAACGCAAATAATGCTCTCAGGTTTACCTGGCAAGGACGAGTATGTCTGAGGTGAATAATAAAATAAAATCGAAGAGCTCTTTCCCGTTAATTTCCCTTATTTTGCCATTAGAGGATGCGACGAGCGGGATAAGCAGATTGCACTTAAAATCAATTTCATTTAGAAGGCACTTGTGCCTGCGAGATAGTAGCACTATGCCGGCACAAGGACTACGTACAGGTCCTTCTTAATGTCCTCAGGCGTGTGTGTGTGCGCGCAGGAATCGAACGAAATAAATATGTAAATTCCTGAGACCTGCGTCTCTCCGGCAACCGAAATCCAAGAACAAGTGGTGCGTAAAACTGATGACTAGACACGTTGACAATCGAGTATATGGCAACGACGACAAGTTGGGCCATTAAAATGGGTAAATGGGAGGGGACAAGGACAAGGGACAGGGACAGGATCCTAAAGGAAATTTGTGAAAAAAACAAAGGATGCTTAATAATATAATAATAAAGAAAGGCAGACAGGGAGAAGTATGCTGCTCAAGCTCTCCACAATCGATTAATAATAATAATAATTTTTAGCTAATTTTTTAGGCATTTTCGAACACTATCCAAATTGCACAACACACACCCAATAATGGCCCATTGTCACCCCAATAGTTACGCCCCGCCAAAAGCTAATATATATTTAATGTATATATATTTTTTCATACATAAATTTATGTGCCCGGTATAGTTTAGGGCGTGGCCACGCCCTGGCACTGACCAAAACAGCTGCTGGCACGCCCAGCCACTTAATCAAAGGCCAAAAAAACAAAAAAAAAAAAACCAACAAAGTGCAGAGGAAAACGGGGAAAAAAAGGGGAAACGGGACAGAAAAGAAAACTCGCTCAAAGAAAAGGGGGCAAGTTAACACCTTAAGGACTGCCGCACCCCCAGAGACCGTCGCTTTTAGCCCTTTGGCCCACTTGGCCCTCTCATTTATCAAGTGGCAAACAAACAGACACGCGCCCATTGTTATTATTGGCATTATTGCGGCACACAAGCGGACCGCATCCACCAGATACAAATTGCTCAATTCAAAAATGTGTGTAGAACCGCCTCTTAGTGTGTGGCACCTACGATTGCGTGACCAAAAATTAAGGCGACTGTAAATAATGTAATCAGCAAAGAAAGCGAACGGAAAGGAATCAAACAGGATAATAATGCACACGGGAAAAGAAAGAGAAAATTATTCGGCTAAGATAGTTAATTTTTAACTTAATTATAAATATTTTTAACTGATAATGAGATAGGAATGAATGATTGAAGATTGTTTATAAAAATATGCAATGAAGATCGAGATTCTATTAAAAACACAAAAAGTAGGTAAATTATATTGTTGCCTTAATTATTTTGAATTATTTTCAAATTGGATATTGGACTTAAAATCTAGGGAAAATAATAGATGTCAAAAAAGTAATAAGGCAATAAAATAATTTGAAAAAAAACATTAAAAAATAATTATAAATATTTTAAACTGATAATAAGATAAGAGTGAATGATTGAAGATTGTATATAAAAATATGCAATGAAGAGCGAAATTCCCTTAAAAACAGAAAAAGTAGTTAAATTATATTGTTGCCTTCATTATTTTGAAATATTTTTAATTGGATATTGGACTTGAGATCTAGGGAAAATAATATATGTTAAAAAAGTAATAAGGCAATAAAATTAATTTGAAAAAAATAAATTAAAAAATCAATAATAAAATTGAATTTGAATTTTAAACGATATAATTAAGTCTTCTGGGTAAAATATTTAAATATAGTACAAATTTAAAATTTAATAAAAATGTTTTCCTAAAACTTATTAAGGATTTGTTATTACAAAACATGTTTCGCTTTTGTAGAGTTTTCAATAAATAAACACAAAAGTTATGACCCTATACTTTTTTATTTAATTATTTATTTATTGAAAGTTCTATCTATTTTTTTTTTAATTAATAAATATGTTTATATGTTTTATATCTATTTTTTTTAATATTATATATATTATATTATTATATTTTAATATATTTTTTATATGTTTTAATAAATAAACACAAAAGTTATGACCCTACACTTTTTTATTTTTTTATTAAATGTTCTATCTAGTTTTGTAATAAATAAATATGTTTCTATGTTATACATATATATATTTTTTTTAATTATATATATTATAATATTATATTATAATATATTTTTTATATGTTTTATAGTTCAATTTTATGGTTTTTTTTTTTTTTTTTTTTGTAAGCTGCCTGAAGGTCTGAGTCGCTCTGGTCTAATGCATTGTTATTTAAAATTGTAATTGTTATTACAATAAAAACAATAATAATAAAAATGTTAATAAAAATAAAAACAATTTTTAAAAACATTAGAATTTTTCAAAATCAAGCACCAAAATTAAAATAAAATATTTATAAAATAATAAAATAATTGTAGTTAGATAGTTTAGATATAGAAAGCCTTTAGAAATTATGATTTAAAAAAATAATTCAAAATCAGTGATAGGTTTCAGTAGGTGCCAAGCAAAGGAGTAGAGTCTAAGCATCAAAATTCAAATAAAATATTTATAAAATAATAACAAAATATTTGAAGTTGGATAGTTTAGTTTAAATATTACATTACAATTTATTTTCCCCTTGGTTTTCCCCACATTTTCTCCTTGTGCGCCTGGCTGGCGAAATTCGAAAGAGATTCGGACATCATTTATAACGCCTGAGACGGGGGCCAAGTGGACATCGGGGGCTCGTCTTTATATGAATAAATTAAATGTATTATTTGTGGCGCTTGTGCCCCCCTACCCCCCTGCTCGGTGCGTTTCCTCGGCGGCCCTGCATAAAACATTAAGCACATTAAGCATCAAACGGGAGTTCCCCTTGCCCCGCCCCCGGCCAGCGCCGCTCCTGCGCCAATTGAGACATTTAACAAAAAGGTCCGTTTACCTTTTTTTGTGTTTATTTTTTGCTTTTTTTTGTTGGTGTGCGGGTGTGTACGAGTGTGCCAGTGTGTGTAATGAATGTATAACACGCTCTGCTCTGCATCTCCGCTTGAGGACAGTGGCAGCCACATTGCGTGCTTAGTTTTTAAAGTGAATTTAAATTCTTTTTAACTTCCAATTAATAAGCTTTAAAGTTAATTTTTTTCAACTATAATATTTTGTATTTTATTTTAATTTTTTAATCCAGATTTAAATAATTTTCTTGACCACTGTACCATTATTCTTATATTTTCTTGTGTATTTTTTATGTACGCTTTTGTTGGTCGAGAAAAGGTTGTTGTGTGCTTTTTAGTGCTCAATTTTGGGCTACGCTGGTCAGCAGGCAGAATGCAGATGTGTGTGTGGTGTGTGTGTGTGTGTGTGTGTTAGGGATATGCTAGCCAGGATATCGGGGTACAGGATATCCGCAGGCAGCTGCGGAGTTTTGCTTTATTTTATTTATTTTGTATTTCACTCGACGTTTATTTTTTTTTTTTGCGTACGCTCGTTCGGAGCTCGTTTAGACATCGTTTTGTCATTTCAGGGAGGTTGTGCGAGTGTGTGTGCGAGTGTGTGTGTGTGTGTGCCTTAAATGTCAAACCCTTTTCAAAAATAGTCGTCTGGCAAAGGCCACAGAATTTCGCTCGTTGTCCAGAACATTGAGGCCTCACAGCACGCACCGTAAATTTTCCGCTCGTTTTTCCCCCCATTCCGGTCGCCCGCTTTCCTCCCTTTTATTGTGCGCCGCCAGCAGACAAATAAAATTGTATTATTAACACATTTGAGAGACGCCAAAGTAATGCTTGGTCAAACGTTGCTAATATGCCTCTAGGACGGAGGACCGAGGACCGAGGACCAAGGACTGAGGACTGACAGCCGACCCACCGCTCATGCAAATTGTTTACCGGATTCCCAGACTGACCGATCGAATCGCAGTGCCGCCTGTCCATTAGTCCCGCAGACACGCACAGATTTCCTTTTCGGCATTTCACTGCATCTCTTTTTTTTTAGCCGGGATTTTCCATGGCTTTTCCTCAAGGATTTTCTACTGCTTTTGCCTGTCTTTTCTATTTCCCTTTTGGGTCTGGTAGAAGTCTGTTTTATTTTAGCTTTTAAATGGCATATCGAGTGGTTTGAACTTGCTTTAAGCTTGGTTTAGTAAAGCTATTATATATATATTATATATTTTATAATAATTTTGATAAAAAAAGGAATTCGAATTTGAAATTTTGTAGAAAAATGTTAGGTTAAAATTTGAATTAGTTATCAGAAAAGTATGACTCGTAGTGTATGATTTTTCAATTAGTTTATCTATCCAAAAATATTATTCAATTTGATTTCTATGAGTTATGTTATATTTTTTTGAATAATATTTAATTTAAATAAAAATCACTATTTCCGCTGCCTTTCTCCGATTTTATCTGCTAACTGTTTCCGATTTTTAATCCGATTTAATTCATGTTTTCGATAAACCATAAAAATCAAGTGCACAGTTTTGCTTGGGGAATATTAAATAGATAAATGTCGAGCTAAATTTGTCTTTCTGCAACTGGCAACTGGCATCTGGCAACTGACAGTTGTCTTGGGCTGGGGTTCCCCTCCTCCTTGGCATCCGTCCGGCTGTCAGTTACAATTTGAAACAATGTCTCACCCCTCGGGGGCCAAGAAAGTGCATTTACTTTCGTGTTGGGGAATCGCTTAGCGAAATCAAACAATGACAACGACGGACGGACTTTGTGCTTCCGATTTCTGGGACAGCAATTAAATGAAATAGTTTTCCGAATGAAAGTCCCGGCTGGGCAACAAAGGAATGCATTCCAAGGCGAGTCTCTACTTAAATGCAGCAGAAAAGCGCTTAATGCCAGTTATTAGAGTGACAATAAAATGATATTTTGTGGGTCAACTTTTAAACCAACTCGACTTGACTTGACTTGGCCATTGATTGAGTCTCTTTTTTGGGAAACTGTGTGTGTTTTGCCTGGAAAATGCAATCAATCTGTCGGCACCACATGGCGTATGCGAGATTTTTGTAGCTTTTTAACTTTGTGGAAACTAACTTTTGGGCATAACTTTTTGTTTTCTTTGTCAGCTCTTTTGTGCATAAATGTTAATGCTTCTGTTATTTATTTATATTTATTTTCGTACACATTTTGATTAACACTTTTGGGTGCCTGATGGACGGGCGTCATGACAGGCTTACTGTGGGTTGCAAGGTGAAACAAAGAGCAGCGGAATTTTTCCAGGACCTCGGACCCCGTACTCCCTTTGTTTTTTGCATGTTCACACATTGACCCTTATTCGGGGAAAAAGCATAGCAGGACTCGGACAGGATTTATGGCCATTTGAGCGCTTGAGTGGGGCACCGAAAGGAGCAGCAAGAAAGGCGAGAAAGGCTCTCGGCTTGTAGCAATTAGCAGGAGAACCCGAAAAATATTTTTTGTTGACCTTATTTAAAATGTAATGACTGGCCGGTTGGTTGGTTGGGTCAGAAAGAGGTTGCCACGATTTATTTGCTACTAGAGCGCGCCCCAAAATAAATTAGGAATCAACCCCAAAGGAGCGGCACACATTAGTCATCGACCCCGATCCATTGTTCGGGATCTTTGGGTTCGGGAAGGAGTGTAAAGTGAATCCGAAATTATGCACAAATTATAGGGGACCGATGGCAGGGTTCCCGGGATCCTTGGGATCCTTGGGGCAGCTTGAAAAGGTCAGAACCCACCGGGCGTATGAGTGATTTTCGAGTTGGGGGAAACATTTTTTCCCTCCATTTAATTGCAATTGCCAAATAATATTTCATCAACTCTCATTGCAGATACCTAAAGTCGCATTCGTAAGAAATACTACTAAATAACAGGTAAGAGCTTTGTTTAAATTTAATTAATAATTAAATTGCAAGTTAGTTGCTGGACCTTGATTGAGACTTTTCATAAAAGATTGATGGCGTTGCATGCCACGAAATGGAATGGAATTCTCTGGCATATTAAAATTCAGCCTTGTTATTTATTCATTGCATTGCTGTAAATTCAATTGAAGCGCATAAAATGGCAACATTTGTTGTGAGCATAAAAAAAAGCCTGGAAATTTTTGATTAAATATTTGTAGATATATATATACAGAGAAGTATATATATTTTGTGATAAAAATGCCATGATTAAGGCAATACAATACACAATAATAATAGCAATTTTCTAAAGTATAAGTTGCATAGTTATTTTCTACATTATTTCCTATTTTTGATATATATATTTTTGTAATTAAAACAAGAACAAAATTTCTATTAAAAATTCGGTTAAAAATATATGTCTTAATTAATTAATTATTTTAATTTTTATATGTACTTCTTCAGATTTATTTTTATTTTATTTTACTTTCTACATTGTTCCCTATTTCTGATATATATTCTTGTAATTAAAACTAGAATCAAATTTCTATTAAAAATACTGTTAAAAATAGATGTTTTATTAATTATTTTAATTTATATATTTAGACTTCTTCAGATTTATTTTTATTTCATTTTATTTGTATTATATTTATTATTTTATTTTATGTTTTCTGTTATCCCCCAAGTATAATCTTATTCCCTATTTCTGATATAAATTCTTGTAATTAAAACTAGAATAAAATTTCTATTAAAAATACTGTTAAAAATAGATGTTTTATTAATTATTTTAATTTATATATTTAGACTTCTTCAGATTTATTTTTATTTTTTTTAATTTTTATTATATTTATTATTTTATTTTATGGATTCTGTTATCCCCCAAAAATAATCTTAATTAATTATTCCTTATTTATTCCCTTTTTATTTATTTTTTTCCCCAACAAATACTATTTGAAAAGACCCATCTTGATCCTGGTTAAACATTTACAACTTAAAAAAAATAAGTACCTATAAATATTAAAAAAGTTATGCTATATATACACAATATCCAGATATGCAGATATGTATCTCTGGCTGGCGATAATCATAAAACGCGGTGATTAAGGCATCTGCTGGTGCGATGACTTTTGGTCAATCGTAAATCTGCCTTTTGCTGGTCTCTTAGAAGCCAAGCCAGTGGGCGTGGGGCATGGGGCATGTGGCATGTGGCATGGGGCGGTGTTATTTAGTGGGTGCTTACTGTGGTAACGATGGCAACAATGTTGGACAATGAACGAATCGAGACAGCCATCGCATCGTGACCTCTGCTGCCGCTGACGAGTTTTTGTATATATATATTAACATTTACAATATATATATGTATATGTATTTGGTGTTCCTTTTTTCGATTTTAAAATGTTCAGCAAACAAGTGGCCAAAGAAAAAACAAAGGAGGCCAAAAGCCGAAACGCTGAATTTATTTGCAACACGCGCCAGTCTGGCCAAGATCTGTCGCCGCAGATTATCCCGCAAAGAGGCATTTGGGGAGGGAAATGTATTAAATATCTGCGAATATCTACAAATATCTACGAATATCTGCATATGTATATATATGTACTTATTTATATGCGATTCCCCCACACAACTCTGTTGACAGCCATTAAAAAAGTTGTAAAGTGCTAAGAAGAAGATGCGGCGACAATGGCTCTTGTATGCAATTAGCAAAGGGCTTAATGGGGGATTCCCCCTACACTTACTTTCCTTTTTTTTTGTGAGTTGCTGAACCAAGAACCAAGTTACTTTAACACGAGAAAGTTTCTTTGTCAAGGGGATTGATTACGTGGCGGCTTCTTGAGGATGTGGCACAACCAGGAACTGGGAACTAGACTCTCTGGGCTCTAAAGGTTACGGGAATACCCTACATGATTCAACTTTATACACTACAATTATCAGTTGAAAATAATCCTTATAAAGTTAACAAAATGCACAGCTTCTGGGAAGTAGCCATGGCAATTGTGGCCTCAACTTTGCACTTATGAATTTATTAGCCAAATGGAAAGTAGCTTTTCCTACTTAAGAAATCCCCTCCTTTCTGCTCTGCCTGGCAAGTTTTGCCATAATTATCAGACTTTTGCCACAATGAAGCCATAAAGCATAAGCCCGGAACATTGTTTCGGGTTGATGTTGCTGCCAATGATGAATTCCCGGCACGTTTTTGCTGCCTCAAAAGGAGGAGAAGGATTAGAAGGAGGAGGAGGAGGACCAGGAGGAGCAGGAGAATCAAGAGGTCAGAGGTCGGGGGTTTAACTAACAACTATTAAGTGAACTTTTTAATGCCCAACTTTTGTGGGCTGTATAAAATTTTAGGCCACGAACTGTGAAGTCATCCATTCGGATGATTGAGCGGCCGAACAATGGCAATGCACTAATTGGGGCGAGCAATTGTAAGTGCAAAAAGCTTATGATGTACACTGAAAAAAAGCATGGATTTTTCTGGATTTTATTATAGATTTTTTTTGTCCGATTTTTACAGATTTATTTGGCCGAGTCCAAATGGCAAGCTCTCTAAATTATCGCCCTACTTTTCATGTGAGTTAACTCGCTAGATAACCCCGCATCCCCCCATGTGCCTGCGATTAATGTCCTGCAAGGGGGATGGGGGGAAGGAGATAAAGGGAAATGGGAAATGGAGCATCCCCGGACTCTATGATTTATAGCCGTAATTAAAATCTGTAGTTGTTGGCCCCAAAGTAAGCCCGCTAAGACTTTTGTCAAAAGACATAAAGGCGAGGCGCAGCCCGAAATCCTTTTATGCTGGAATTTAATTAAGGCAAATCTCCCTAAATACACACACACGCTGGCAGGCATATCCTTTTGGCCCACGGAGGCCAGTGAAAAAAGCCAAGCTTGCCACCCAATATTTGGCTTATTGTTCCAGCTGGATCTCCTCTCTCGGGCAACATGCACTGACTGCTCCGCTCTCTGGTATCTTTGCCACACAGCCTGCATATTTGTTGAGTGCTCCTCACAGGATACACAGGGTACAGGACATCAGAACAAAAAAATGAAGAACAATAACAAATAGGCAGGACAACGAGGACACTGCAAGAAAGTCACCAAAGTAATCAAAAGTAATATAAACAATTAGGAATAGTTTTCAAAAGAATAAATACAATTTACCAAACAAATTCTCATTTTACATACTCAGAAATATCAGAAAATATATACTCAGAAATATCAGAAAATATATACTCAGAAATTTCAGAAATATCTTATCAACTTAATACCAAATATCCCTAAGATTTCCTCTCAGTGCTCAAATATTTGTGCATTTTTTGCAGCCAAAAAAAAAACGAAAAGCCACTCCACAACAATGACCAGAAAGAGTTTTCACAGTTTCCCCCCAGTTTCCCCCCAGT
>VNJU01003937.1:5720-21575 GCA_008042675.1 Drosophila seguyi | reverse complement strand
CCCAGTTTCCCCCAGTTTCCCCCAGGTTTCCCCCAGTTTCCCCCAGTTTCCCCCCAGTTTTCCCCCCGTTAAAACATCGAAGCAAGTGCGGCTCAATGGAGAGTTATCTGTGCCCCATCATCGTCAATAAAGCACTCGTAACCGACACTGGGTTTAACTGCCTCTTGGCACACACTGCGTATGCGTGATATTTACAGTTTGGCCTTCGGTTGCAGGCATCGCAAGGTGTTTACAACAAATTTTCTGAAAATTCTCATAAAATGCACATCGCTCTCTCGATGAAAAGACTTCCGCCATGATATGCCAGGATGTTGTCGTCGTCGTCAGAGAATTATATTTAGCACCGTCAGCTAACTAGTTTTGATGTGTTTTTGTGACAGGAAATTTACGTGGGCGGATTGCATGACATTCACACACCGCACACACTACACACACACACACTCTCAGGTTGGTTGGACTATTGTCCAGATTCCGGTTTAGGTTTTCGATATAAACTGCAGTTGAGTTTGAGCATTCGAGGGAATCAGAAGTGGACGCCAAGAGCGGAATATAAGTGGTGGAAAATATAAATAATTACAATTGAGTGGGGGAAGAAGTGGGGTTGCAGGTGGGTAATGTGAGTTGAAAGAATATATTTTAGCTTTTGGAATTTGGAAATTGCATTTATTTTGACTCTTTACAATATATATTTATATAATATTCTCTGCCTGGAATGGTGTAAAAAAAATATACATTAATTATGAGTATAATTTGATTACACTTGAGAGGAAGCTAAAAGAAACAAATAAAATAGTTGCAGATCAGAAAATAAATTAAAAAAATTATATTTTAGCCTAGGAAGCTTTAAAATATATAATTTTAATTCTTTTAGATTTTATTTTCATATTAAGCTTATAAATTTATAAAATTTTATAAGAAATATACATTAATTATGAGTATAACTTGATTACACTTGAGAGGAAGAAATAAACAAATAAAATAGTTACAGATCAGAAAATAAATTAAAAAAATAATACTTTTGCCTAGGAAGCTTTAAAATATTTAATTTTAATTCTTTTAGATTTTATTTTCTTTTTAAATTTATGTAAAGACGTGGAAAATAAGCTGCTAAATAAATACATTTATTTTTACACTTTAGTAGATGCGGAGAAGAAACGGAAATAAAATAGTTATAGGTGCGAAAATAAATTATGAAAATAATAATTTAGCCAAGGAAGCTTAAAAATATTAAATTAAAATTTTTCAATTATATTTTATTTGCAATTAGTGGACATGCGTGCGGTAAATAAGCTGCTCGTAAATTACATATATTATTTGCACTTGAGTTGGGGCTAAAGAACCGGAAAGAAAATAGTTATAAGTGGGAAAAATTAATTTTAAAAATAGGAGGCTTTAAAATATTTAATTTAATTTATTTATACTATATTTTATATAAATTAAATGCATATAACCGTGAGTATATTCCGTTTATATAAAATATTTAGTAATGACACTTGAGGGAAGTGCAAAGGAAAGTAAATTACAAATAATTACCGATGAAATAACAGAATTAAAAAGGTAATATTTAATATTATTTATTTAATATTTAATATAAAATAATATAATTTTATAATTTTATTATTTTTAATTAAATATTAAGGAATATACTCAGCCCAAAAATTGTTTAAAAATATCAATTAATTACACTTGAGTAAAGTCTAAGGAAAGAGAAATTACAAATCAAATTTTAAAAGAAATATTTAAGCTAAGAAAGCTTTAACATATTTCATTTAAATGCGGAATATAAATTAATATATAATTAAATAATATATTAAACTTAAATCTTTTAAATTATATTTCATATATATTTAATGAATATACGCGAAAAACTGAAGAGAAAGCTAAGACAAGCTAAAAATTATAAAGTTACAGTTGAGATAATTAATTTTAAAAATAATAACTCTACTTGGTAAGCTTTCAAATATTTAATTTAATTTATTTAGAGTAAAACTAAGATCAGTTATCACTTGTCCTCATAAATAAACCCACAAATAGTGTGTTTATACACTTGCCAGCAGAGATTTATGCCTGCCAGTTGCACATTAATTATGGCTTTCACTAGTATCTGCCTTAAATTGGCTCAATTGTTCAGATTTAGCTATAGTCCAGGCGGAACTTGGCATTTATCAGCATTATCAAGGCGCATATATGTGCCATAAGACATGGTTGTTATTAATAAATTGCATTTAATTGCTGGCAAAAGCAGTTAAAAAAAAGCCCCAAAGCTGGGGTCGGCCAGGAGGAGGGTTGAGGAGGGTTGAGGAGGGTTCCTGGGTAGCCACGGGGGGTGGGAAAATGGGGCACATCTAATTCAATTACCGTTGGCCGCTCGTCTGCCAAGCGTCTCAATATAAAAACTCAATTTAATGGGTGCCAAGTTTGTTGTGAGTGTGTCTCTGTGTATATACATATATATATATATATATACCCTAGAAGGTCAAGGTATATCCGGTTTGTGGCCAAGATGTTTAGGATTAATCAAGGCAGACTTTTAAGTGGCTTAACTTTTTTACAAAATAATTAAAACTCAATTTAACAGAATTTTAAGTAGGCCAAAAACTATTAAAATTGAATTCTATTAAGGGGTACTTCAAGGTCCACACCTTGCCCTACTATATATATACATTTCATATATATATTTATATATTTATGTATGTCTTGCTGGTAGAGTGTTGGGGTCTTGAGGTCTCTGGGTCTCTTGAAAGCCTGTCAACAACAGCGAACGATGCGAGGCGAACACCAACACAACAATATTTTCTTCTCGGCAAAAAACTCAGAGCAGAGCAACAAGAATATTGGCTGTGGAAAAGCGAAGAGGAAAAGCCCAAGGAAAACCACAAGAGCAGAATCAGCTTAGCTTAGGTTTATTGGAAGAGCAAGGAGCAAGGAGCTGCGGCGGCTGCAATATCAACAGAAAAAACATTAGATGCAAACCACACAGAGAGAAATATATATATATAATGTCTTAAAACTAAAATATTATATACCAGAGCAAACAAAACATAAATGTTTTCCCTAAAAGTTTGTTTTGAAAACATACATTTTCCTTAAGCAAATAAATATTTAGAGCAGTGCACAAGGTGCTGCAGAAAATAAAACCACAAAAGGCCAAGAAGCCTGAAGCCGCAGCTGAAAAATAGAAGCACTGCAACATCAGGCAACTGGGGTAGAAAAAAAAACAAAGGAAAAAGGAAAAAAGGAAAAGCAGCCACAATAAGAAAGCCAGTCAGGAATCCAGCAAAAGGAAAGTCCTGCAGGCAGCTTTGAAGGGGAATTCCCGAATCAAAAGGAAACCAAATCCTTAGTGCTTATCAAATAAAATATAAAATTGGCTGTATTTAGTTTAGAGCTTAGGATAAACAACATAAAATAAGGGATATTCAGTTTGGGGATATAAAATATAACAAATACGCAAGGTAATCCCACTCAAAGTAAATATAAAAAATAACCAAGTAAAACTTTCTGGTTATAAATCCAAATTTCAAGCTCTGTGGGCTAGGAAAAATTCGAAAAAATGTCTAACCTCTAGATTTTGGCCCAAAATCACTTTAAATTGGTTAAGTGAACCCGCTGGCAGAAGTCAAATGAGCAAAAGTCCCAAAACGGACACGAGACCAAGACCAAGACGAGGACGAAGACGAAGACGGGACTTTGACTTTGACTGAGACAAAGACAAAGGCAGCTGGACCCAACGACATTTCCATAGAAATTAACAGTTCATGGACCCACTATATATATGTACATATATATATATAATATATATATATTCTGTATTCGTATAATTATGCCCACTTGGCATCGATGACTGCAATGGCTTCGATGCTTTTGATGGCCTCAATGCCGGCGCTTCAATGAAGTGGAAGTGGCAGTGGCATCATTCGGCGGAATTTGTCACGATTACCAAACTTGACTTGACTTCGGGCAGGATTCGTGCAAGGATTGGGTATGAGCAGGAGAAGGGAGAAAGGAAAATGGACAAGTGACTCCTGCTAGCAGAGAGAGATTCTCGTAATTGATTCACTTCGATTGATTTTGGTCAGCAGCTGGACTGCCGTCAACTGCCGGCTGGTTACTGACTTTTCTCGCTTTTTCATACAGCTTTTCCCCCGGATTTCCCTCCCTCCGGCATCACATTTCGAACGTTGCCATTTTGCCACGTACTTATGCGGCCTCATTACGAGGCAACAAGGTCAAGATCGAGTTGTTTAGGGATTAATATCAAGAAAAATATTATATATATAACATAATATTCCTCATTATATATAACATAATATTCCTCATAACTTAATATTTTAAAATTCCCCCTGAGGGACAGACACTAATTATTTCTAATTACACATTTCAAATTCAGAATATTTTCCCGATTAAAACTGTTTAATGTCCTGGATATTAATTAGTTTTATGTAACGGCTACTTAGTATAGCTTTCTGTATATTATTTTTATTATCTGGCCGTAAACACTCCCCGAGGAGAACTAAGTTAAGATTGTGAACCAAATAATTGTCCGTCGGGTGATGTGTCCTTTGGCAGGGGGAAACCGCTGCTGGAATGCCCAAAAGAAATGAGGAAAAAATGAAAAACAAAAAATTAAATAATAAGTATATTAAGAATAATAAATAAATGAAATAATAAGTATAATAATAATAATAATAATAATATATAATAAGTTATTTTAAATATAATTATTATAAATATTACAACATATTTGTGGAGGTATACAGTTTCTTTTTATATTTCCATAAATATATTTATATAAATATTTAAGTTTAAGTAATTACCAATTGTATGTATGTTCTATTTAGCTTTTTAATAAATATATAAATAATTTATGTACAAATTAATTTTAAAATCTTAAATACCCGAAAGTGCATTCAAAATTCGTTGTATTTCTTCTAACTCAATTATTATTTCGTCCTATTCCGGCCTGTCTTTGGTTTCTGGCCCATATTTATGTGGCCACTGGGAGCTGTTGGCCGGGTCTTAAGTGATTTTGCTTTTCCGTTGCGAAGCTGAGAAAACTGTTGCCAACTTTTTGGCCAGCTTCTCTGGCCGCTCTTTTCGATTATTGTTATTATTATTCTCGTCAGTTTCGGTTGATACTCTCCTGCCAGGTACTATATTTATTATATTTATTTTATTTATGAACGTATACCAGGACGAGGCGACACTGAAAAGAATGAATAAATAATAGAAAATAATAGAATAGAATAGAAAAAAATAAATAAACTAAAAAAAAAGAATTTATATTCCTTTAATAATTTAATTTGTTGTAAGGGAAAGCCTTGAAAATTGTATATTTATTCCTATTCCCTTTAGGGATTATTATAACTTTCAAAATATATTTCCTTCTTTTTTAAACTTGAGAAAATATTGAGTTATATTTATTGCTATTTCCTTTACTGATTATTATAATTTTTAAAATATATTTCTTCTTTTTTTGAACTTGAGAAAATATTGAGTTAAAAACCATAAACCTAACTTGTATTTATTTATTTTTGTATTTATAAGAAAAGAAAGTTAATATTGAAAAATATATTAAGCAACTGACGATCGTTATAAGTTTTATATATATTTTTCTAGTTAATTAATTAATGAAAATAAAATCTATAAAAAATCCTCATTTATTGCTCAAGGAAAATAGAGCCTAGGAAAAATCCTTGATGTGTCTCCTGATCCCTGATCCTTTTCCTTTGTGTGTGCAAAGCAACACTTAGTTCATTGGACGTTCCTCAGCCGCCTCTCCGCCTGTCCTGCCTTGTCCTGCCTTGTCCTGCCTGCCATTTTGATTCGTTTCTACTTGGCTGACATCTTTTTCATGTTTACTTTTGACTTAATTAGGGAACAGGCGGCTCCACTCCCCCCCCTGGTCTGGCCCGACACGTGCCCCGGACTGTAGTTCATTTCGCCCACAATTCGTGACAATATTCGAAGGTCTTCCAGCTTGCTCTTTGTTCCGCCCTGGCCAAGGATTGTGGCTCTTTCTCTGACTCTGACTCCGGGTTTGGGGGATTCCCCAGGACAGGCGCGACTTATGAACTGAACAAGAATAATAAATGAAGCGGGCGACGCGAGTGTTCGACTGTGAAATACGCTTTGGAAAATCCACGCGAACCCGACGGATGTCTGCACTTTTTCGGAAATGGAAATGGGAGTGAAGATGGGGATGTGGCAGTGGAAATGGGAAAAAGGGAGACCATTGAACGGGGGAACCATCCAAATAATTGTACATTGCCTCTGCTCAGAGGAATATATATCTTCCGCTGTATCTGCACAGTAATTATGAGACTGTCGGCTGTATTTTTCAGTTGTAATTAAGGAAACAGTTTTGGGGGAAAAGCTAAACTCTATGGAGGGTTTCCTAAGGTTAAGTAAGTTCTAGGAAATTCTTATAAATCTCCTTAAATAAACAAGATACTTTTATGACAACAGTATATAAAATACTAAAAGTAATCCTAAATTTGATTTTTTTTCTCTTAAAATTGAAAACTTCCCTCAAACATAAATCCACAATTTATTTGAATAATATTCGAGTTAAAATCTGGCATTTTGCATTGACAGTACCATGTTTCATACCAACTTATATCTCCCCAATGGAATCTTTTTGTTTCTAAACTTTCTTTCGCCCGACTGGACTACAGATACTCCCAATTTGTAAGGGCAATTTATAGTAAAAGTTGCTCCTGCACATCCAACAGCCTGCACTGGATTTAGATGTTTTGTGTCTTTAAGGGCTTTTCCCACCCCGCTTTTCCCCAACAATAACAAGGAGACACAGCCGGAGGACCGGAGGAGAGCGGGCTAGATAAATATCTTTGCATAATTAAATCCAATTGGGCGCACAGCTCGCAGCTTTGTTTTGGGCCAAGTCAATCAAAAGTTGGCCCACAGCTCAGCTGGAAGAACAAAAAAAAAAAAAGAGAAAATGTATATAATGTGTAACCAAAAAAAAAATAATAATAAAAGAAAAGCAGCAGCAGAAAAGCATAACAAAAATGGGAATTGGAGGGAGCTGCCAACGAAGCAAGACTAATTGGCAGCCTGCGAGAGCGGGGCCTCAACTAATTAAATCAAATTATATAGATATAGATATATATAGAGCATATATCTTGGACCAAGATCGTAAATCGCTTGGCACTTTGACCGCCCGCCAGGCCCTACGCTCACCTCTACTAAAGATACATTTGTATCTTTTGTTTATCGGCGCGTCTCCCCAAAATTGATTTACCAATTGGCCATTGACGCAATTCAATTGGGCCAAGAAATATTTTGGGTAAAAGCTAGAACCAGAAAGAGACCAACTAAGGACATTTTTTGATTTTAAACTTGAGGATATTATTTAAAAAAATATATACAAGAAAGGGAGAAATTTTCGGTTTAAATAAGCCACAAAATCGAAAAGGATTTTCATGTGCTTGGTTTTTATAAATTGTTTTCGGTGCTTAAAGGCGACCTCAGAGATTTTATTAGTTCCAAAAAAATTTACAGAAAAATTAAAATAAGAAAATATTAACTACCCCAAAGGGAGAGCAACCTAAATAATTGCCATTTTAATATGTTTTCCATACATTTTTTGTGTGTTTCGAAAATAAATATATAAATCATTTTGTCATGAATTTCCACATATTTACATTTCGTTGAACTTTCTGGTTGTACATTTTTTATTTATTTCTTTTTATTTATTTTTTTTTTTTGTGCCCCCGTTAAATGTCACAAATTTCGTTTGCATTTTTATTTCAGTTTAGTTTTCAGTTTGTTGATGGTCGGGTTTCTCTATTATTTGAGCTCTAAAAAAAATCAGGCTTCAGGGTTTTCAATTTCAACATTTCATGGCAAAATTGTTGTGGCCTCACGTCTGCATTTCACATATATTCCCCATTCAGTTTTTTTTGCTTATTTATTGATTTTCGCATGCGGTTTCGCATTTCTTGAGGGAATTATAATTGCTGCAGGGCCTTAAATCGGTTTAATTGAGATGGAAATCCAATATATAATATATATATAGAAGCGAACTGAATGCCAAACATTCATTCGTACCACCATCATCTGCCATCAAATGCTTGTCAAATGTGACTGACAGACCGAATGAATGAATGAATGAATGAATGAATGCTTTTTGTTTTGCCGCCCTTTTTTGTTCAACTTTTTGTTGGCCGGTAATCTTGGCTGCTGTCTGTTCGCTTGATGGACACTATTTGTTATTAAATTTTGTGGCCAGGCCCAGTGGCGTCACTAGCATTAATCGAGCCCAGAAGGGAAGGTCAAAAAAAGCCAGGGAATTTAATGAACAAGGGAAGGTGTTTTACTCTTTTAATTTCATAAAAAATAATTCAGATCAAATAACTTTTAATATTTATGTATAATAAAGCAGATTTCCCTATGTTCTCTTTGCCTAATTTGAGGTATTATTTTGACATAAATCTCCTGCTTGATTTTACAATTCCCAACTGGTTCCAGCACACCTTTAATGGAGCAGGTGGCCTTCCCAGTCCCAGATTCGTATGTGCTAACACATACAAATGGGTCTTGTGAGATGCCTGACCTAGTCCCCCGGAGGTGATGACGATGGCACCGGGCCAGGAGCACCCTTGGGGTGCAGTCGCTTAACCAGGGAGCCCAAGGAGAGTCTCCAGTTAACAGATTGCAACCCAAAAGGTGCCTCTTGCCCTGTGCCATCGTGGCCATCTGCGGCCACTAGGTCCTGCCTCTCATCTGACCCATTTCTGTGTGCTAGCACATACGAGTAATAAATTTTTAAAAATTATTTTAACTATGTATAATTTATAATTATTATAATTTGCCAGTTTTTTCCTAGGGAAAACTGCAAAAGGATCAGCTGCAAGTCCTTATTTGTGGCTGCCTAATTTCGCGTATAATCGGCCAAGTGGCCCTGCAACTATTTCAATTTGGCAGCCAAGTGGCTTTCCGGGACATTAGGTCCTGTCTAAGGGCCGTCTCACCTCACCACTTGACTTGCACCATTTTCCATGGAAGCTTTCCCCAGCGGCCAGTGGCAACAATGGCGCTGAAAAAAAAATGTTGTCAGACATTAGCGGACTTTTCGTTGGCAACAATTTGATTTTTTCTCCCAGCATTTTTTGCTATTTTTTGTTAGCCGAATCCCGGATTGGTTATAGAACTGCCAAACTTGTCGGCGGGCTTAACAAAAAAAAAAAAAAACAGAAAGCCAGAAAGTTGGTGGAACAAGTTTGGCGGGGATTATTTCGAGTTTCGGGCTTTTCCAAGGGGCTTTGCCAACTTTCCACTTGTTAGATATAGATTATGTTAGATTAATTGCCATATTCCGACATTATTGAAGGGAATTTTCTCCTTATTTAAGGCTATTTTCCTGTGTATATATTGTATGATTTAGGAAGTCCCTCTTTTGGGCTTTAAATTGTGTTCTTTAAATTTTGGTGCTTTACTTGTGGGGCACAAATGTTTGTGGCTGGTGCCTGCTGCTGCTGCTGCTGTGTTTTCCCGCTTTCCCAACACAGACTGTCTATTTTTCTCCTCTCTCTGTGTGTGTGTTTTTCCTGCAACACTTTAGCCACTTTTCAATGGAGGCGGCAACGGCGGCCCAAAAGATTTAGCCCCGTCCTCTCTCGGTCTCTCTGGAGGAAAACTCGTACATTTTCCACAAACATTTGGCAAATTGTTATAGAAAAAGACCTCCCCTCACACACACACACCATGGGGAATACACACACTGACACGAGTGTGTGTGTGCGGATAAATTTGGTTGCGAAACTCGACTACAACATATGTTAACGACGCATTTGCCTTTGGATGTCTGCAGGATGTGTGTGCTCCTCCTAGGACCTACACCCTGTACTTGGAAAAAAAAAAAAAACAGGACACTTTTGAGGTTTAAAGAAAAGGATATTTTGAGGTTTTTGAAATGGTTTAAATGTGGGTTAATATACTATGCATAAAATGTATAATCTTTCTTTAAATTTTCCTCTAACTTCTTGGGTAATGTTTTCCCTTTTAGAGGGTAAATATTTTCCGATCTTTAGTTTGGTTTTTCCTAAGCTTAGCCTGCACGTGCCACCACACTGTACACACACTCTCAGTACTCAGATTTAGACTGTAAACTTGCATTACATAAAGAGGAAGCCAGACGAACTTGGCCAAAATTGAAAGGATCTCGAAGGGCTGAAGGCCTTGACTAGCTGCCTCAGATTTGTGGCAACTGAAGGAGTGAAATATCTCGCTCTTCCTCTGACCAGCGACTGACAATGGCAATTACTTGCTAAATTACTTTGGGCCTGGCTTAATCTATTGCCACAAATTCTCGGCGAATGCAGGCACAGCTTGGGAAAAAGAGGCTCTGGGGAGGGAGAGCTCATTGTGTGTATAAGTCTGGCCAAAGCAGCGAAATCTTGGCCAGCAGCCGCTGCGATTTTGACACATTTTATTCCTTCACCCGTCAAAATATTGTGCTATATATTTAAAGAATATCACCAAAATACCAAGACAATATATCTGGAATTAATAGAAGGCTTTCAAAAATAAAAAATACAAATTTTAGGGTAAACCTATCAAGGTCGCATTTTTATAATTTTAGTCAGAAGTTTGCAACGCAGTGAAGGAGTCATTTGCGACCCTATAAAGTATATATATTCCTGATCAGCATCAACAGCCGAGTCGATCTAGCCATGTCTGGTTGGAAAATAAAATTTCAAAATTTTTTCGAAATTTTTATCGACATTTTACGTAATTAAAATAGGCTAAAATTGGACAAAATTTTATTTTCAACAATATTGAAATAGAGTATGCAGCCTTATTAGCCTTATAAAAAGTAACTCAAAACAGTTTTCCGAATTCAAATTAATGTATTTTTGGCTTAGTTATTAAATTTTTAAGTTTTAATTTTCCCAAAAATTACTTTATATTTTTAATACTCTTTTCGGGATATTATAATATCAGTCAATAACACAAAAAAATGTGAAAGAGTCATTTGCGACCCTATAAAGTATATATATTCCTGATCAGCACTAACAGCCGAGTCGATCTAGCTAAGTTTGGTTGGAAAACAAAATTTCACAATTTTTTCGAAATTTTTATCGAAGTTTTACATAATTAAAATAGTCAAAAATTAATAAAAAATTTTAATTTCAAATAAAATGAAATAGAGTATGCAGCCTTATTAGCCTTATAAAAAGTAACTCAAAACAGTTTCCGAATTAAAATAAGTGCATTTTTGGTTGAGTTATTATATTTTTAAGCTTTAATTGTTGCAAAAATTATTTTATATTTTTAATACTCTTTTCGGGATATTATAACATCAGTCAGAAGCACAAAACAATGTGAAGGAGACATTTGGGACCCTATAAATCATATATATTCTCGATCAGCATCAATAGTCGAGTCGATCTAGCTATCTCTGGTTGGAAATCAAAATTTTAAAATTTTTTCGAAATTTTTATAGAAATTTTACATAAATAAAATAGTTAAAAATAGGAAAAAAAATTTATTTTCAAAGGAAATGAAATGGAGTATGCAGCCTTTTTAGCCTTGTAAAAACTAACTCAGAACAGTTTTCCGAATTCAAATAAATGTATTTTTGGCTTGGTTATTAAATTTTTAAGTTTTTATTTTTCCAAAAATTATTTTATATTTTTAATACTCTTTTCGGGATATTATAATATCAGTAAGACACACAGAACAATGTGAAGGAGTCATTTGCGACACTATAAGGTATATATTTTCCTGATCAGCATCAACAGCCGAGTCGATCTAGCCATGTCTGGTTGGAAAACAAAATTTCCAAATTTTTTCGAAATTTTTATCGAAATATTACATAATTAAAATAGGCAAAAATTAGGCAAAATTTTATTTTCAATAATATTGAAATAGAGTGTGCAGCCTTATTAGCTTTATAAAAACTAAATAATAATTCTCCCACTTGAGCTTACAATTCCCAACTGGTTCCAGCACACCTGTAATGGAGCAGGTGGCCTTCCCAGTCCTAGATTCGTATGTGCTAACACATACAAACGGGTCTTGTGAGATGCCAGACCTAGTCCCCCGGAGGTGATGACGATGGCACCGGGCAAGGAGCACCCTTGGGTTGCAGTCGCTTAACCAAGGAACTTGGAAGAGTCTCCAGTTAACAGATTGCAACCCAAAAGGTGCCTCTTGCCCTGTGCCATCGTGGCCATCTGCGGCCACTAGATCCTGCCTCTCATCTGACCCATTTCTGTGTGCTAGCACATACAAGTAATAAATTAAGAAAATATTTTAAAATTTTTTGGGAATTATTTACAATTTTTAGAGCGATTGAAGTGGCGTTGGGTTTCTTTTGGGTTAAATGAGGAGATGAGATGAGTAGTCAGAAAAGAACTAGTTGGGTATCCGGAAAATGTCTCCTTAAGATATAATTTTCTAAAAGATCTTGGCATATATTTTTCAGGTATTTTTCTATAAGCTAATTATTGCATAAGAAAACCCACCCTACTCTCAAGTAACTTCCCCTGGAATCCTGAATATATATCTCCCAGCTAATGCTGCCTGAGTAGCTACCACCTCCCGATCGCTCTGGCCTTGGGCACACTCTGCGTATACTTGTTTTTCCATTAATTCACACACACTTTCAACGGTGTCACGGTCGCCAGGCATTTGCATATTTTGCAATTGCTCCGCATAACGGCGCCCAGGTAATGGCGGAGCCGAAGGACAACTTTAACGGCGAGCATAATGCCGCCAAGAGCTTTGCCATGTAAATGCGTGCCATTTGGAATAACGAACTGCATTCCGCACGCACCCCTAGACCTTGCCGGCGATATATATTGTATTTATTTAAATAAAAGCTACAGCTCGGCTGAGGCCATTGAACCCGCCCTGGGCGGCGTGTTTATATTTGAATCAGCATTTTCCACTTCATTTCCGGCGCGGCGCCAGGAGAAACGGAAGCGGAATGGTCGCCATTTTGCGGCTAAAATTGGTAATAAAAAAACGTAGAGGATGGGAAGAAGGAGTTCTATTCTATTTGATTCTGTTATTTAAGCTAAAACTCTATAATATTCTTGTATATGAAAGATAAACCTTTAAGATTCTCGCCTTTAGACACTTTCTGCTTCTTAAGAAAGTGCCCACAATGACGTCTCAAAAGGCCATATATATCCAATTGCCTCTTCAGTGGCAATATCTAGTTTTCAGAGCATGTAGACACTCTCCGAAATTAATCAGTTAATGCCGCATAATCTGAAGACACACACAGAGGCAGAGTGAAACGTGTCCTGAGGAATTTTTCTGGAGAATTTCTGCTGCCAAGTGCGGCGGATGTCATCGTCCCAATGGGAGCTGCCACCTCGGAATCGCATGAATTCTCGATTCAGATTGAGATTCCAACTGTGGCAGTGCGGCAAGGCGGCTGCCTGTCATGTCGAGGCAGACATCTAATCCTTTTTATGTGCCCCAGACACGCAAGGTGCCCCGTGCCACAGCTCCTCCCCCTGCTGCCAATTTGTGTGTGGCGGCTTATCACTTATCTAGGCGGCTTTTCCGCGAGCACAGTTTTTCCGGGGGAAAAGCGGTGCCGCAAGTGCCAGCGATGCGTGCAGAGTGGCCGGCCAAAAGTTTCTCTTCTAGGAGAGAGCCCCGAGGTCCTGCCAAGTTTCGCTGGAAAATCCTGCTTAGCCAGAGGCCATTGTTAAGGATGATGCCTTTTTTTTATTTTAATTCCCAAATCGAAAAAGTTTTCGCTTTGGCGATTACGGCTGGGAAAACAGGGGGAAAACTCTAAACGCTTTAAGCGTATGTGAACTACTAATTCCAACATGTCTGGGAAGTTTCCTATCTGGGAAAAGCCCCCAAAACGATGGCAAATGATCAAGTCCGCAAGTCGGGCGAAAGTGACATTATGCTTAAACATTCTGCACATTTTCATTTATTATTATTTTGAGTGAATTAATTATGTGACTTTTCCCCGCTGGCTGTGAAATTTATTCATTGCAGTGACGGTGACAGTGAGAAGAAAAGCGAGTGGAAAAGTTAAAGAGCAGCTGCCAGGGAAAACAAACATTAAAAAAAAGAGACAAAAATTCCAATGGAGTCGGGGGCGGGGCCCAAAAGAGTCGCCTAAATGGAAAATGGAAAATTACTTAAGCCACACACACATTCCCTGAAGCAGCCTTAAGGCCCAGAGTCCCGCCTTCATTTTCCCACGCTCAAGGGGCATTTCCCATTTTGTTTTTTTTTTTTTTTGGTAAAAAGTACAATTAAGTTCATCTACAAAAGCCACCATTATCGGCCCCTGCTCTTGGCTTTTCCAGCTTTTCCGCCGACATCGTTCTATTTGATCGACTTTTCTTCTTGGTTTTTTTCTGGTTTTTCTTGTTTTTCTTGCTTTTGTTTTTCCTTTTTCTGCTTCTGTGTCATTGCTGTGGGCTGTGGAAGAACAAGTTCTGTAAACGGCACAGTGGGCGTGGCCTGTGGCAATGTGGAAAATGGTGCGAAAATGCTGGCAGTGCAGCAGCGCCTCGATTGTGACCTTGCAGACCGATTTTTGGGAGAAAACAAAAAGAAAATTGGAGAAGAAAACGTTTGCAAAAGGGGATTAGAATGGAAAAAGGGGTTCATTAATTACTTGAAAGACTCAAGACTTTGTTTTTTGTGGGAGCAGAGACACTGAAATCACTTGAGCTGATGGTTAGAGTCATTCCCCGATAAAAAGGTACTGCAAGAACTATGAATCTGTGATGGTAACTAGGCTACCTACAGGATTCTCTTTTGAAAAAGCATTGACTGATTGAGAACTAAGACTTCCCTGAAGTCTGTGGCAAACACTATATTTATTGGAAATTCATTTAGGGGGGCTGCCAGGCATGTCCTTGGGGCTTGCCACAAGCCAAGGAGGCGGAAGCCAAGGCATTTTAATGGCAGTTTTAGTTCCACTAATCGCTTTATGATGATGACTTGACTATGCATAAGTGTGGGCGCGTGCAGGAGAGTGTACGTGAGTGCACACAGAGAAAATTAGGGTGCCTTACAGGATAATTATTAAGGGATATGAGGTGACTTACACAAACTTGACAGTTGCAACTTGTATGCTTATAAATTCAATTATTGTTATTTAATTATTATTAATTATTTTAATTAAAAATCCAGAGCCACACACATATCTCTTTATAAAATATCATTTAATCTTCATTATTATTTACACAGCAATATAATTTCCATATTTAAAACCTCTAAACCTCTGCTGATTTTCCCCCAGTGTCCTTGTGAGTGTTGTTTGCCAGCGAGATTCGCATCTGCCTTGTCCTAGTTAAAGTTTTCCATCACCGTCTCACCCCCCCCGTCACGTAGTAATGGATCAAAGATGGCGGCTAATGTCTCTGGAAAAGCGGCAGAGACAGACGGCAATGGAAAACAGATCAGAATCAAAGGCAGAGTAGTCACAGACAGAATCTCGGGCGGGTGTCAAAAGAAAAGCCTCTGTAATTAGAGGGAAGGACACACGGAGAGAGAGGGAGCAATCGATATGCAACACCTAAAACTTAATTAAAGGGAAAGCCATGGAGAGCCTAATAGCAGTTGAAATTGAGTTTTCCCCTTAACAAGAAGCCACTCCCAGTCAGAGTTCCATACTGTTGACAGGATTGGGTTCATTTCAAGGGGATTAGGACTCGAACAAGCGCACTCCATTTTATTTCGATTATTAACTGAGTTCTCCACTGAATCCTTCATTAGTCTGTACATCAAAAAATATGAAGAGCATATTGTGGTTAGCTGTCCTTACCTGGCACTCGAAATTCAATTGCGGAAATTGCTTTTCCTCTGCGCTTTTCCACCCCCCCCCCCCCCCCCCAA
>VNJU01003936.1:0-20736 GCA_008042675.1 Drosophila seguyi | reverse complement strand
ATGAATCTTATGTTCTACATACAATGGTTTCTTAGGCTAATTCGATGAGCAGCGCTGCCGGCGTAGGCTGCAGCGCTGCGACGCTTATATGCATATCTTATATGTATATATGAAATGTCGCCGAGCGACGGCGCTAGAGGAGGAGGAGGAGTGCTGTAGCGTGCGATCAGCATTTGGCCAGCGTGGGAATGCTGCCTATGCATTTATGTATGTGGACGCTCGAATTACGCTCGCACTTGGGCTGGACTGTTTATGCAACTGAGTGTTACAATGTGTTTGTGTGTTATTATTACAGTGAGCCATTGCTATATGGGTATGCTACACATGGTGAATAAAGCCAGAGGTGTGCTTGGATTCATTAAACGTAGGTAGAAAGAATTCAATGACCCGTACGTTACAAAATCTCTATATATTTCTTTAGTTCGTCCTATCTTAGAATATGGATCTTGCGTTTGGAGCCCTCAGTATGGGGTCCACAGTAAACGCATCGAGTCGGTTCAAAAGAACTTTTTACTTTTTGATTTGCGCGGCTTAAACTGGGATGCAAACCCGAGGTTACCTTCCTATTCTAGTAGACTCCTCCTTATTAACTTACCATCCTTATCCAACCGTAGAACCATGCTTGGCATTACCTGTATTTATAACCTTATCTACGATGACGTGGAAAGTGCTGACTTGTTGGGTCAGCTTAACTTTCACGCACCGAGTAGAAATACTAGATCCTATATTCCCTTAGTGATGCGCCATTGTAGAACGTCCTTTGAACTGCATGAACCCTTAAGAGTCCTATGTGAAGTTATAACGATTTGTACATAATAATTTCAAACGTAGATAGCCTTCCTAAACTAAAATCATTAATACTAACCCACTTAGTACGCATGCAAGCAAACAATCTGACAGCACGCCAGTAGTCACTTCCTCGAATTCTTTTTATATATTTACATCTGTCGCGCCTACTAACACCTAACAAGAACCAGCACGTGCTTGGTGTCATACGGGCCACTTGAGTGTACTGATCGTAGTGCATCAACGTCCAAGAAAATTTTTTTTTTTATATTTGGTTGTAGAATAATACGTATTCCACAGAAAACATTTCTATCTGCCTAAAAAATTTAAATATTCTTAGAACGATTACAGTGGCGTTCAACTATCAACTTTAGGGTCAGTGAAAAAAAAAATACCCATATGTGAGGTGGTTCGATGTTGAATTACTAATAGGGTCAGTCAAGGGAGTACCCATATACTCAATGGTTAGTCAAGGGAGTACCCATGTAGTAGGTGACTACTTGTTGGATAAGGTCAGTTCCATTGACTCAAATCAAACTTATTCTTTCAACATGACCAAATCGAATCTAATTTTCAGTCCTACCTTAAACGCAAGCTCTATCCTTTTAAATCTCCGTGTTAAGCACGTTTATTTGCCAGGGCCCGACGGAATACCCGGTATTGTGCCGACGCCCTGTGCAATCCCCTTCTAAAATTGTTTACCTTGCCTTTAGAGACCTCCCACTTTCCCCTTGTTTGGAAGGAATCATTTGTTATTCCTCTCCACAAAAAAGGTAGCAAATTGGATTGCCAACAACTATAGAGGAATCTCCAAGTTGTCGGCTATTCCAAGACTTTTCGAATAAATCATTACTACTCACTTGCAGCACCTATGTAGTTCAATAATTTCTCCATGTCAACATGGATTTATAAAGCCAAGATCAACGACTACTAATCTTTTGGAGCTCACTTCCTTCATAATAAAAGGCTTCTAAAAAAACTTTCAGACAGACGTAATCTATACTGATTTCAGTAAAGCATTCGACTCTGTCAACCATTCTCTCCTTGTTCGGAAACTCGATTTAATGGGATTTCCAGTTGATCTTCTTAGTTATCTGAATGGCAGGACGCAAAAGGTCCATAAATTTCTCCATGTCAACATGGATTTATAAAACGAAGATCAACGACTACTAATCTTTTGGAGCTCACTTCCTTCATAATAAAGGGCTTCTAAAAAAATTTTCAGACAGACGTAATCTATACTGATTTCAGTAAAGCATTCGACTCTGTCAACCATTCTCTCCTTGTTCGGAAACTCGATTTAATGGGATTTCCAGTTGATCTTCTTAGTTATCTGAATGGCAGGACGCAAAAGGTCCTATATAAAAATACCTTAGCAAATGTTCTCAGGGTTACATGTGGGGTCTCGCAAGGAAGCCATTTGGGTCCCCTGCTGTTTACATTAGTTATTAAGGACGTGCCCAATGTCCTCCAGAGTACTCCAGAGTACTTATGTATGCGGAGGACGTCAAACTTTGTGTGCAATATACGGACGTGTCTTGCTAGACTGATTTAAAGATCGATTCTAATCATTTTCAAAAATGGTGCAGCATAAACTTATTAAACTTAAACGGCTCCAAATGCAAGCTAATGACATTCTCTCGTGTTGCTCCCAAGCTTGCAACTTACATCCTAAACTGCTGCTCTTTGGAAAGAATTGCTTTAGTTGATGATTTGGGTGTCCGCCTGGGTCCTAAACTCGACTTTATTAATCATATTTCATGCATGGTGAGTAAACCTAGAGGTGTGCTTGGATTCTTTAAGCGTTGGTCGAAAGAATTCAATGACTCGTACGTTACAAAATCCCTATATAATTCTTTAGTTCATCCTATCTTAAAATATGGATCTTGCGTTTGGAGCCCTCAGTATGAGGTCCACAGTAAAAGCATTAAGTCGGTTCAAAAGAACTTTTTACTTTTCGCGTTACGAGGTTTAAACAGGGAACGAACAAGCACGTGCTTGGTGTCATACGGGCCATGTACTGATCGTAGTGCATCAACGTTCAGAGAGAAAAATTTTTAATTTAATTAGTCGTGTCCACCCGGGAGCGCCAATATTTTTTAAATTAGTTTATTAAAATTAACAAGACCGAAAATTTGGTGGCAAGAAATCATTTTTATTTGGCAAACATCGGGAGACGACAGCTTCTTTTTTACACGATCGTACATAGCCTAGCCTAGCTTAACAAAGGATAGCGATGGCGGGGCGAATTCGCACACAGCGAAATAGAGCTTTATTATTGTTCCGCCTTCGCTCTAACTAACTTACATTTGATTTCAAAATTTTTCTTTCTTCATAAATAGACGGCAAACAGATCCAAAACCTAATTAACAAAACAATAAATAACCAACGTTGAATAAATAAATATAAATTAAAAAATTAACAAAAAAAAAGTGCATTAATCCAATAAATACGAATAAATAAATAAAATGATAAATTAAATAAATAAATACTCCGTAACTAAACATAATAAATAATAAAGCGATAAATATGCAACAGAGTTAAGCAAATTATAAATAAATTAATATGCAAACAATAAATGTATAATTTCCATTATAGAATTAAATATCCCGATAATTCATTATTTTCCTCTCTTTTAAACTCAGAGTTATTTTTATTTGGCAAACATCGGGAGACGACAGCTTCTTTTTTACACGATCGTACATAGCCTAGCCTAGCTTAACAAAGGATAGCGATGGCGGGGCGAATTCGCACACAGCGAAATAGAGCTTTATTATTGTCCCGCCTTCGCTCTAACTAACTTACATTTGATTTCAAAATTTTTTTTTCTTCATAAATAGACAGCAAACAGATCCAAAACCTCATTAACAAAACAATAAATAACCAACGTTGAATAAATAAATATAAATTAAAAAATTAACCAAAAAAATGTGCATTAATCCAATAAATACGAATAAATAAATAAAATGATAAATTAAGTAAATAAATACTCCGTAACTAAACATAATAAATAATAAACCGATAAATATGCAACAGAGTTAAGCAAATTATAAATAAATTAATATGCAAACAATAAATGTATAACTTCCATTATAGAATTAAATATCCCGATAATTCATTATTTTCCTCTCTTTTAAACTCAGAGTCGTAGGCTGGCAAAAGTCATCCATCTGAACCCTCCACGAGGGCGCCGGGTGGGCAATGGGCACTGTATTATCCCGGGAAACGGGTAATGCACTGCTGCATGCTCTGTCCGAGGTAATACAGTGTCTAGCTGAGACAACGGTTTAATTCTTTCCGCCCCAAAAGCCGGAGAAAGTGAACCATTTGCCATGGTTGGAGGTGCCCGGCGGAAGGCATAAAACGGAAAGTTGCTATCGAAGCAACCTACCATACAGAGTCAGCTCAAGCGCGATGCCGGAAAGTGGACTGAAGGCAGCGAAGAGGCCTTAACAGTACTAATGCAAGCGCACTTCCCAGGATGCACTGAGGTATCCGATGCCAACAAGCACCAGGAACTCGCAACTGGAGAAGCGCCTCTCCCAACAAATTTAATATCCTCTAGAAGAATCCATTGGGCTATAGATGCCTTTGAGGGAATAAAAGCACCAGGACTAGATGGAATATTCCCAGCCATGCTACAGGTGACCAAAGAAGTCATCACCCCATGGCTTTACGCTATTTACACAGCCTGCTTAAGCACGGGCTATATCCCTATTCAATGGAGGACCTCTAGGATTGTCTTCCTGCCAAAAGCAGCGAAGTGCAGTCAAGTGAGCCCCAAGGACTACAGGCCGATAAGCCTCAACTCCTTTTTACTTAAGACGCTAGAAAAGCTGATGGACATATACATCAGGAACGATGTGGGAAGAATAATGTCAACCAACCAGCAAGCTGACACAAAAGGGAAATCAGTGAAAACGGCACTACATTCACTAGTAGCCACTATTGAGAAGGCCCTGCACAATAAAGAATATGCTCTCGGAGTGTTTGTGGATATATTCGGAGCATTTAACAAGGTTACCACAGACGCTATAATGGACCGCCTAGAAGCGGCCAATACGCCCCCGGCCATCAGCATGTGGATAAGAAATCTTCTAAGCTGTAGGCGGGTACAATCCGATTCGGGCACCGCCTCCATGGTGAAAGGAGCTCACAGGGGCACGCCGCAAGGCTGGGTCCTGTCACCTCTCCTGTGGAATATGGTGGTGGACGACCTGATCAAGAGATTCGAAAGGAAGGCCCCAAAGATAACTGCATATACTGACGACATAACCATAATTATCACGGGAGTCTGTCCATCAAACCTCAGCTCGATAATGGAATCAACACTCAGGGAGATATGTGAGTGGGCCAGTAATCAGTATCAACGCGGATAAGACGCATCTTATTCTCTTCACCAAGAGACACAAGGTATCGCTATGGGTCCCGCCGAAAATTAACACAACCAGACTTACCCCGAAAACACAAGTAAAATACCTCGGCATTATACTAGACAGCAAGCTGGCACGGAAGACTAATGTACTAGAGAGGGGTAAAGAAGGCCACCATAGCGCTATATACATCCAAGAAGATGCTTAGCTGCACATGGGGCCTCTCACCCGCTCTAATGCACTGGATTTACATCTCGGTGGTGCGTCCAAATCTGCTGTATGGAGTCTTACAGTGGTAGCAAGCAATGGAAAAGAAAACGTATTATAAGCTTATGGAGAGAACTCAGCGGCAGGCATTGCTCTGCATAACAGGGGCGCTAAGATCAACCCCCACAAAAGCCCTCAAAACCATAATTGGAATCGATCGCCTATATATCCATGCGCAACTGACTGCAGCAAAGGCAGCACAACGCCTGGTTGCATCAGGGAATATGTATCTGCAAGGATTCGGGCATAGTTCAATTGGTCGCGACATGAGCAGCATATCTGACTACATGATAACCAGAACGTACAGAACGTCCAGAACTACATCATACATGGGACCTGACGATTGGAAAACAGGTCAGAACCAAGCTCAACACCTCAATATATACACCGACGGCTCCAAGATGAAAGAAGGAGTTGGAGCGGGCATATACTGTACAGACCCTGAAATAAGGCTCTCGTATAAGCTACCAAGCCAATGCAGCATTTTCCAGGCGGAAGTATTCGTCATAGGGAAAGGGGCAGAGCTTGCGCAGAGCACAGACCGGCAATACGAAGCGGTTAACTTGTTTGTAGACAGTCAAGCGGCGATAAGATCCATGCAATCGTCAGCGGTCAGTTCCAAAAGTGTACTGGCAAGCAGGGAGACATTAGATATCCTTAGCACGACTATGTCAGTGCGGATCTACTGGGTTCCCAGCCACCAGGGCATCGATGGTAACGAGAAGGCAGACGAACTTGCAAAGGAAGGCGTCGGACTGCCGAATGAAAGAACAGAAAACGTTCCAGTCTCCCTAAGAACGCTCCAAAGCGAACTAGAGAGGCGGGCTGACCTACGAGCTGCAAGCAGATGGAAGAGAAATTTCACAACCTGCAAAACAGCAATAATTATGTGCAAAAAGCGCAACGAAAAGCTTAGTCACTACGTAGTGCATCTTCCAAGGAAAGACTGCAGACTTTTAGTGGGAATTCTCACAGGTCACTGCCTGGCTGCGGCACATGCAGTCAAGCTGGGCATTACCGACAACGCCAAATGCCGGAAATGTGATGAATCTGAGGCAACAGAAACCTTGGAGCATCTCATTTGCAAATGTCCGGCTCTAACAAGGGCAAGAATGAAGTACCTGGGCGCTCCGGTTCTGGCATCGCTAGAAGACGCCTCCAAGAAGAAGCCAGGCGAACTGCTTGCCTTCGCGAAAAACCCCTCGATACTAAAAGATTTCGATAACCGCGAAAACAATTTCTAGCTCCACTCAAAAAATTCCCGGACAGCTATGGGCCATACTGGCCTAAGCGTGGCCCCCCGCAAGGGCCATCCGGTTTAGCCTAACCTAACCTAACCTAAACTCAGAGTCAGTGCCAGATTCTTGAGTCTCCAATCTCCCTGAGTCGTCCCTACTCCAGCCGTTTGTCAACGGGATTAACTCTCAGCTTAGCTGAAAGTCGCCAGTTAAAAATAGTGGCTTTCCGCAGATCCTGTAGGATTTTTCTTGGTAAATGTGACCTGCGTTTGAAATTATGATGGTCGTTCAGCGAGCAGTGAATACTGCGGGTCGAGATCCTACCTCCGAGATGATCCCGAAAGCCACATCACCTAGGAAGCCCCAAGGATCTACACACAACTTACTTGACAAAAAACTTTACGTTAAAGGTCATTGGTGCAATTTCCGTACAATAGGGCTGGCTGGTCCTGGATGTGGTTCGACAAAGATGTCGTCATCTCGTTATTCTTTTTTAATTTGTTTTTGTTTAGACGGCATATTATATCGGAAATGCCTGGTAACGGGAAATGCCGGGCTAGCTTAGGTGGCAGACTCTTCTTGTGTTGCACAAATCCTTGGACGAGGAACAAAGAACGAAAATACTACGGTAGTGCAAAACTGCATTCCGGAAGAATTGCTAACTGGCGACTCGCAATGGCTGCAACGCAACCCCGGATAAAATCCGCGGTGGACAGCGAGAATGAAGGCTGCGCCAGATTAAGCTCGGTCTGGATTTGGCTAGCTTTGGCGGTTGCACTGGCTGCAGGAAGCTTGTCTAGAGTGGCGCATACTTGGTGCTTCTTCGCGGCTGGCTGCCGGCGCCGAGTGTCTGGTCACTCCACCAAAACAAAAGGATGCTGTGGCCAGTGATTCCAGCACTTCCCGCTGTAAAAGCACTATTTTTATTATCTGCATTAATTTTCAGTCCACTTTCCACTCACTTAAAAAATTTTGTTTTTCAGATCTGTATTGCTTGTTCGGCTCTTTTTCTTTATCATACTGCCTCTAGGAGTATTTACTCATCCCTATATGGCCTCGGTCCGTTCTCTGAGTTCCAACTTCGGAAAACACTTTTTTGGGAAGCTTAGGGCAACGGTCGAGTTAAAGGCCGACGTACCTTTCTCTTAAAAAGAGCTGGCCGAGATCCTTTTCCCGGTTCGCTCATGCACTCTTCAGATCTAACTATATTGCTTCTAACCTTATTGATATATCGATGTCCCTGGAAACGCAAAGATGCCTTTCCAAATTAAAAACTTTAATCCTAACTCACTTAGTAATAAGGCAAGCAAGCAATCAGGGAGCACGCCAGTAACTGACTCACTTCCTCGTATTCTGTTTCGATACCTTCATTTATCGCGCCTACTTACACCTAACACGAGCAAGCAAGTGCTTCGTGTTAAAAGGTCCATTTGTAAGTACTGACGGTAGTTGTTTTTTATATTATTGTTTTTTTTTTCTTTTTTGAACCCAATTCTCCATATATGCAGACTTTTGCGTAGGAACCGATATATAAGTTGTTGATGCTGATTAATAATACCTGACTTAACTAAATCAATCAATCATCGGAGTTTACGAGCTACGGTTCTATAATATATGCAAAAAAATATATACGTAACATTACAAAAATCAAAACAGTTCCTTTTTTTTCATTTGATATTATTAAATAATTGAGAGATTTACTTATATTTTTAACGAAAAAACCATACTTAAAAACTGTTCATAATGTATTGTAATAATACCATCCATGTCAGTGTCGTGCTGCCGGAATGCCGTTGTTAGAGTCTGTAATAGAAAACAGAATAAATATTTAATAAAAAACTAGGCAAAAGGTTATCTAACCGTGTATAACTAATAAAGTTATTTATTATTACGTTATCTGATTATGTCAAAATTTAATTTAAAAACTAAAAAGTTAATTAAGCAGAATAAAATGTTGATTGATAATGAAATAAACGCGAACGTAGTTAGAAGCGTCTTTGCTGTTCAAATGAAGTTCCACATTAATTGCACTTGTATGGAACCATTAATACTTATAGTATAGATATCACTCATTTTTACAGTAAATCTAGAAAAATATATTAAATATATTGTTTACAAGTTAGTCAAATTGGATGACTTATCATATTGCTGCCATAGGAATGATCTGAAAATTTTGGTGAAAAAATTATAAGTTTTCCAGTTTTTATCATATGTTCATATAATTTGAAAGGCAACCGGACATAACCCCCATTAAAATAAATCCCCATGCGAAATAAATCCCCAAAGTTGACGAAATAATTTCGCAAATTTAAAAATGAAATAACTCTCCAATCAAAAAAAAAATTTAGCTCAAGGAAACACGAAATAAGTCCCCAAAAGCTTGTATGAAGTACAACAACAACGATTTGTTGGTGAGTTATTTCCCTTTTTGAGAAATTAATGAAATAAGACCCCAAAAAATATAAAATAGGTCCCCAAACCAGATATTTTTGGGAATTATTTAATTTCTGTTTTTATTGTCATTCAATAGTTCGTAGTGGAATTTAATTATATTTAATATTTTATTAAATTTGTTAATGTTAATTAATTATTATAAATCCTCATATTCGTCTGCATAGCTTTATTAATGTCTTTCACATTCAACTTTACTATTAGCACCAACATGATGGTAAAAGCAAACATTTCTAAGGAAGTAGATATTAATAGACCTTACGAAAATTCAAATGAAAGGAGACTGTTAAAAATGCTATACCAAATATTGACAAAAAACTTGTGATTAATTTAACTTAAAGCAAATAATTCAGATTGTTACCATAGCTCTTATTACAGAAAATTAAAAAAACATGTTAACAAAATTTTAATTTAATTTAAATTAAAAAATTTCTATAAGGGGGCAAAAATGTAAGTTTTTAAGGGGAACTTTTTGAGTTATTGGATGGAGTTTTTTTTTAAGGAAAAGAGGAATATTTTAATTAGGAATAATTTGTCAATATAGGGCGCTCTTTAAACGAAGCCGTGACTTTTCGACTATAGCTTCGTCATTTTCTTTTCAATTTTAAAGCTCGGTATCCAGTTCTTAAAGTTGTCACGCAGCGGAAAATTGTTTATTCTTTTGAAGTGTGACCGCTCCTTATACTTGTTGTTCGGGAATTTTTGGTGATATTATAGTTGTCCCTTAGCTTTTGGCATGCGATAAGCTGTACCAATTGCATTACTATAAGCAAAGGTGAATTCTTATTTTTATTTCTTCGTCCCATGTCGCGGATCGAATAATGTAATCGATAGTTGTAGTCAGTATTTTTTGTGATGAACTTGTTCTGTGAACTAGTCCGAATGTGATAGGATTTGTATGCTAAATGTGTGCAGGCACACTGTTTTTCGCCATCGAAATGTTGTAAATTAGCCGGGAAAACTTAGCGTCATCTTATTGTCGTGCGAGAGTTTGGAGGACACACTGCGGTGAGCCTTAGAGTTAAGATGAACCCAATTGTTATAACGATAGTTCTTTCAGAATAAAACGAGCCTACTACCACGGATTAGAGTTTCTCTTTCCCTTTGGGATCCAAGGTGGAGTAGCCGTTGAAGGCAACTCCGCTCGCGCGACGACAGTCCCATGTCTCTTTTATGCAAATAAATGTAATTTTCAAAGTATTGTATTTGCCTCAATAAAATTATTTAAGACTGTATTTGCTCTTTTAACTTCAGGATTCGACTTTTCTACACTTTATTGTTTGTGGAGGGATCCATACTTTTAAATATGTGAAGGGCAGAGCGAAAGGCAAACAGCGGGAACAGCCTATGGAAATACTAAACATGCGTTCTAGTATTTTGGAATCTAAACTGGATACTACCCTTAAGAACAGAACTCGGTGCCTCTCGCTCTCTCTTGCTGCTTTGCAACAGTTTTCGTCTGTCTGGATACCGTGCTTTACTTGAAACTTGTACCAGACAAACTTTAAGGTAGGGACTGTGATAAGAAAATTATCTTAAAGCGGCCAAACTCCATATAAGAAAAAATGGAGCCAAAAGAAGATAAACTTTCTGACTCTTAGCTTTCGCGGGTACTGAGAGATCAAGAAACAAAACAGCTGTGATTTCGCAGCGAAATATATGAATTTAATTATTTCAAAAGCTAGGTATAGAGGGTTAAGATGGCTTGAGGCGAAGCCCGCGACAGCATGTGCTACTTCTGGTTATGAACCTTCAGATCAATAGCGTTGTAGTGCATCAGCACTATTCCCATATATTATCCGCTCGAATTCATTTTAATACCACTTTATTAAGATTGTTTACATAAAACAGCTGTGCAAAAGCGTCAGAATGACCCGCTCATACGCGTTTTTCGCCTTTTCTTTAAATTATTTGGTCACACTGGTTCTAGAGCGAAATATATAGCAATTCCGTGCGGAACTTTTCAAAAGCCAATTAATTTTAAGACAGTACCTACCTTTACGAGGAGTGCTATGATCTTAAATTCCTTTGTAAGAAGCTATAAGTTAATGGTAGTTTAGCGAGGTGGCGGGGCTGAAGGTCCCTATCATCCTACTTTCGATCAGACTCTCGGCATTTGGACTGATTTACCGAATTTATCTGACCGTCCAGCCAAACCTCCTTTGCTTTCGCAAAACGGACTTCGATTGGCTGAATAACTTTTAATTGTTCCGATTGCACTGACATGCTTTAAAATAAACAATCTGTCTTCTTAATATTATAGATGTATATGTACCAGTTCTCAATCGCTATATCCTCTTATATATCTGCTCGGTCCAGATTTACTGTGCTGAACGCAAAAAATTATTTAACTCTTTGTAACGCCCAGTTCTTTAGGGACCCAAAACCGTTTTAGAATTCTCTTAGTACTAAACGTCAGCCAAGTTCTCAAACTTCTTCGCTTTCTTTTAAAAATACACCACTGACATAATTCAGACTTATTCTTGCATCTAAGTCTAACTTAATTTTCAGTCCTACTTTAAGCGCAATCTCTATCCTATTAGATCTTCACCGTGTTAAGTCCATTAATTCGCCAGGTCCCGACGGAAAACCTGGCTGTATGCTTAGGTATTGTGCCGACGCCCTGTGGAATCCCCTTCTAAAATTTTTACCTTGTCCTTATAAACCTTCCACTATCCCCTTGTTTGGAAGAAATCATTTGTTATTCCTCTCCACAAAAAAGGTTGCAAATCAGATGCCAATGGCTATAGAGGGATCTCTAAGTTGTCGACCATGGCAAAACTTTTAGAAAACATCATTTGCAGCACCTATGTAGATCAATAATTTATCCATGTCAACATGGATTTATAAAGCAAAGATCAACCACAACTGATCTTTTGGGGCTCACTTCCTTCATAATAAAGGGCTTCCCTGAAAACTTTCAGACAGACCTAATCTGTACTGATTTCCGTAAAGCATTTGATTCTTGTAACCACTCTCTTCTTGTTCAGAAACTTGATCTAATGGGATTTCCGGTTCATCTTCTTAGATGGATCTCAAGTTATCTGAATGGCAGGACGCAAAAGGTTTTCTTTTAATGGGGTCTTTTAGTTACATACTTTTAAAAAATCGATTTTTTTTTGATTTTTTAAATATTTAGAGGTTAAGGAATACGCCATATGAAAGGCTTTGCAAAAAACTTCTTGGGTAAACGAGGCCGGAAATACAGCCGCCTCCATACGTTTCGAGCATTTCCCATATCTTTAAAGTATATATATTCTTGATCAGCATCAACAGCCAAGTCGATCTAGTCATGTCCGTCTGTCCTTCTGTCCGTCTGTCCGTTTCTACGCAAACTAGTTCCCACATTGCAAGAGCCCAGCATCATGCCTTAAATGCAGTCGCACATCACATATCAACCTAGAGACTGGAGAATCATGCAAAGAAAACCCAAGCTGTATCAACTGCCGAGACAAAAACTAACCCAACGCTGATCACCTCTCAAGGGATCAAGCCTGGTCCATACAAAAGACCAGACATCAACACGATGGCGCACTGTATTCGTCAGTGGCCAAACGCAACCAGAACCAATCAACACAACAGCAAAACGACCAAAACTCCCCCAACACCCCTGCAACGACTTCGGAACAACGAACAACAAGCAAGCGAACACTCACACAATACGAAGATGACGATGGGATGTCTACCAGCTCCTGCAGCTCGGAACACAACAACTCGGCTAAGTCTACTTCTAAGACCACTATTTATCCTAAAAACTTATCAAAAAGAGAAAAAAAGATTACTTAAAAATAATAACGAAAGCTCAAATTGTATGATAACTAGGTCGAAAGTTAAGCCTTTAATAAACAAAGAAACAATTAACAGTTTAACTTTAGAAAAAAAAACTAAACCAGTCCCTGAATTAAATTATAAAAACTATTACATTAACGCTACATCAATGGAATTTGAATGGCTACTCAAACAATTATAATGAACTCCTTATCCTTATAAAACAACACAGTCCAAAAATCATCTCCCTCCAGGAAACCCATATAACACTTAACCAAAAATTCCCCACCTCAGATAACTTCGAAATGTATCCCACAAGATCCATCGCAGAAGAGATGGCGTTGCCTTAGTAATATACAAATCACTACAACACAAACATATTCCCACAGGAACCATATTTGACGCCATTGCCCTCGAAGTTCAATCAAAATCCATATTTTGAATATTCTTAACGTACATTCCACCAAACCAAAATTTTACACAAGCAGAACTATAAATAATGCTCCCAATCACTAACATTCCATTTCTGATAACAGGTGATTTCAAAACAATAAGAGGAAAAATTCTCGAAACATTTATCATTAGCGACATACTACAGGGTAGTGACCATTTCGCTATCATCATACAAACGTTTTCTGAACGAAAAAAAAAGCCACAAAATTACTCACCCAAATTTCTAACGAAATTAGCAAATTGGGATAAATTCGAACAATTTACAGAAAACATAATCATTCAATTACCAGTAGCAACGAACACAAAAAAAAGAAGCAAGTAATTTAAACAAAATCATCCGTCAGAGTGAATACAGAAGCATTCCACAAACACAGCCAGCTAAGCAGCACTACAACGTACCTTGTTGGAACAAAAACCTAAAATCGGTAATGAAAATGCAGCGTGGAGAAAATTCAACAGACTTATCAACAATTAAAACCTGATAAACTACAAACGGATAAACGCTCAATACAGAAGGGAAATCAGAACAAGCAAAAGAACAGTATAAGCATATGCCCAGACACATAATGTGAAACAATATGGAATAAAATCCGACAATTTTGTGGCTTACTTAAAGCAACAGCGATCCACTGTATTAAAGACCCCGACTTGAACTCCTGCATCACAGATTCCCAGAATGTAGCTAACGCCTTTGCCAAACATCGCGCTCAAAACATTAACTTTAAGCCTAAAACGATATATCGATGAACACTGAGAACGACGCACCACATAAAAATGCAGAATTCATGGAGCAGGACATAGAATTGTTAGAATTCTCAACAGATTTAAATAGTCTAAGAGGAAACACCCTAGGCTATAACAAAATCACTTATGCAATGTTAAAGCACACATCCAAAAATGTAAAATATAGAATAGTTGACTTCCTCAATAACATCCTACGATCTCAAGTACTACACATGTACAAGCTTAGCACCATAATTCCAGTCCACGAGCCCGGAAAAGACAAGTCACACATCGAAACTTATAGACCCATATCACTCAACCAATGTACTTCTAAAATATTTGATAAAATTATATCAAAACGACTATGGTGGTTTGTTACATCAAACAAACTACTAAATAGTCATCAAATGGGGTTCAGAAAGGGTAAATCTGCTACAGACTATGTACTATACGTAGATGCCCTGATTAGCAGAGTACTTTCTGAAAAGAAACACCTATCAATTACATCCTTAGACTTTGATAAAGAATTTGAACAAATAGGACTGCACACCATTCTAGACCAACTTAGAGAATGGGATGCAGACTGACAGCCATAAAATATGTAGCAAACTTCATGACCAACCGCAAAATTAGAGTACGTACTAATCAGTCCCACTCAACTCTACAAAGTCTACATAACGGCATTTAACGTTGACAACGTAGCGAATATAATTGAAAAACATAAAAACCTAAAGTTCACAGCGTATACAGATGATTTCAACACACTTGTAAACCTGAAAAAGAGTAAAAGCGAAAGGTACAACCTAGATGTTTTGTTTTTAAAGATCAGCAATTGGTGTGCACGATCTGGAGCGTCATTATCTTTAAGCAATTGTAATTATCTACATATATGTCGGAAAAGGAACTGCCAAAGCAAAAAAGAGATCGAGCTGATCGAGCTCATACGCAATCGAAACATCAAAATAGATCAAAGTATTGGGACTATCCATAAGCTCAAAATACAACTGGAACTCTCATATTAGAAAACTAAATCATTGTCCCAGTCGCTAAACGTTATTAAATGTCTGTCAAGTTATAAGTACAACTGTCACCCATATACTCTGGTCCAGATTGTAAAAAGGATTTGTTTTTAAAAAATAGAATATGCGCTACTACCAATATACGGCAAAGCCCCAAAGTCGTCCTTGAGGCCGATAAAAACAATAATCAACTCTACACTACGCTTCGCCCTAGGAGCATTTCCCACAACACCAACTCGTAATTTGTACGTGGAAACAAACATCTTACCGCTAGAAGAGAGGATTAAAGTTTCTAAGGCTAGAATTTTTCATACAATAATTCACTCAATAGATACCCCAATTGGTCCTATAATAAAAAAAATAAAAAAGAAAAGAAATTCAAAATATAGGAAATCGGTAATCCAAGAAGCATCAACATCTGCAGTAGCTTAGGCATGACAATAGATATATCTAAAAAACTACCAAAATCAAAACTACCGTGGCACCTAAAACTACAAGCAATAGACACGCAACTGACCAAACACCAGAAGTCAAAACTCCAAAAGAAATATTCCTTAAAGAATTCCAGGAAATAAAACACAGCCTTAACAACTACTCCTTCCCCTACACAGATGGCTAGATGTCAAAAGAAATAATTAGGTATGCTGTAACTACTGAGTCCTCAGTATAATGCATGGGACTTTTCCCAGGCTACTCCTCTGTGTACGTAGCTAAAGCAACATCTATTCTCAAAGCTATCGAAATAAGCAGAAAATATCGACAATACGGAACACCTGACCACCAAAATAAAATCACTTCCCAAAAATAAAAGTTCTATGGGTACAAAGCCATATAGGTACCCCAGGGAACGAATTCGCCGATGAGGCAGCGAAAGCAGCCACAAGCTCTCCAGTAATTATATCCCCTAACACTTATCGACCAGACATTAACGGACTATATACATCAGTATTCAAACGCACATCACAGCAGCTCTTCCTAACATCCAACTGGTACCATAAATAAGGACGATATTAATATTACTGACTACAAAAAAAAAAAGCAGTAATCATAAAAATCCCACGAATCGAGCAAATAAAACTCATCCGATTACGTCGTATGTACTCAACTGACCCATGCCAAAAAGTTTATACAGCCACCATCAAACCAATGTCAGTTCTGCAATACCCCAGACGCTACAATTGAACACACACTAAACGAATGTTCAGCTTTCCAAGACGTCTGACCAACCACCAACTTCCTTCCACTTTTCAGCAATCCAACAGCTGACAAGATCACAACAATTTTTTCATTCCTAAAAAATGCCAATTTAATATATTAATTATAAATGTTAATTGTTAGCACCTGTTTAGACAGTGGTATAATAATTATAAATGTTACTTGTTATCACCTCTTTACCAATTAGGAAGTTTAGCCGAAAGCCACAGCAGCTATGGCCGTTACCTATCCTGTAGCCTTATTTATAATTGTTTTTTTGTTTGTTTTTGTTTTTTTTTTTTGTTTTAATTTTATTAAAATCGGACCACTATATCATATACAGTGGGGAGCAAAAGTGATTCCACGATCAACATTTTCATGTTTGATCGCACATTAAAAATTAAACGAATAAAGTAAATGACATAAACTTTTTTTTTTATTGAACACCTTGTTTATTTTTTACATTTAGGCGTATAGAAATTTTGAAAAAGAAGGAAAACAAGCACAAGTACTCTGTTTTTCACCATCCGCTATTCGTTTATATTTTTGCTCCTGTTTATTTGTTTTCATCAATTGTTTTGCAGGTTTACCGTTAAATGAGTTTCCTCCGTTGTCAGAATTCAGAAAATTATTTCTTTTTGCACAAGTTTATAGTTGATTTGTTTAATTTCGAACTAAGGCGAAATATTTGCTGAAAAATTAAGAAGCTGTCTTCTGATAAAGATAATAGTATTGTCTCCCGGACTAAAATTGGGTGCTCGACCAGAAATATTGCTGAGAAGCAGCAATTAGTCAATCAGAGGCTGTCAAGGTGCAAAAAATACAAAATGTTTTTGCTAAAAAGAAGTTCATTGGTCACCGTCGCCTTCTAACAGACTCTGACGCTCGACTTATGGTGCCTTAAATAAGAAAAAATATACTCTTAATGCCAAAAGAAGATAATACAGAAATAAATAAATGCTTAAGTTGATGTATGACTAGAACATGTATGGTTACATCGCAGCAGAGCAAAAAAAAAAACAAACCAGCTTTAGCTGAGAAAAACGTTAAGGCTCGGCTAAAATTCGCAAAGGCGCACAAGAACTGGACAATAGAAGACCAAAAACGTGTTATCTGGTCGGACGAATGTAAGTTTAATCGTTTTCAATTTCATGGAAAGCAGTACTGTTGGCGGAGACCTGTTGACAAGCTTCAAAGGCATCATGTGAAGCATACCGTGAAACATGGAAGCGGCAACATAATGGCATGGGGGTTTTTCACGTATTCGCACGTTGAACCGTTGCACAAAATTGACAGGATTATGCTAAAGGAAGACTATTTGAGCAGTTTGCAAGCCCAACTTTCCAATTTTCTTGAGCAGTGTGCATACGCAGAGCAGGAAATCATTTTTCAGCAATATGCGAATCCCAAGCACACTGCGAAAATTGTTAAGGAATGGTTTGGAGACCAAAATTTTAAGATGATGGGATGGCCAGTACATAGTTACGACCTCAATCCAATTGAAAACGTATAGTCAAGCGTAAAGCAACTGTTTTGACATTATCAATCAGCAACATCAACTGGGACGATCTTGGGGGGCGTGTTGAATTAGAGTGGAATAATATTCCGAAAGGAATTGTCGAAAAATTAATTGAGAGTATGTCAAAACATGTGAATGTCATAGAAAATAAGGGTTCCTGAACGAAATATGAATAAAAGAATTTTTTTTTTAAATGAACCAAAACTGAGTACATGCGCCTTTTTTTCCCCTTTTTAAATCGTAACTATTCCATTTCTTCTTTTTCAAAATTTCATACACGCCAAAATGTAAATGTTTGTAGGGGGGCGTCCTTCCGATAATGATGTCCTTGAAGTTGTAGAAACTTCCCACGGCGCAGGCGACAATAGTTGGAAGTAAAAGTGCATCAACGTCCAAGAGATAAAAAGCGACGCGTGCCCTTTGACTTCCGGTTCGCAGCTGAGGGGCTAATCCCGCTGTGTTAGAACCGGGCCGGGAACAGACCGGACGACCCTGGCTAGGGACAAGTCTTGCCGTGGCTTAGGAGCGAAGCTACGGTGAACCCTTTTCAAAGCCCCTCAAAGGAGGGCAAAGTTGGCCAGCGACACATCGAACACAAAGCCTGATTCCAGGCCGGGATCGAGAACTTTGAGAAATATGAGAGGGAGAACCCGGAAGCGTTCCAGCCGCCCCAATCGAAGCGCAACCGCTCACAAGAAGTGAGTGAGAAAAGAGCAAAGGACGCCAAGGGAGTCGCCACAGCAACAAACTTCGTCAAGCCGGCGAAAAAATTCAGCAAGGTCGAAGGAGACAGCCTAGCCAAGGTACTGGTGGACGAGCTAAACGACGATGGACGCCTGCTGTCGGAGAAATAGGATGAGGTCGAGACCAGATGGTTTCACACAAAATACTGGCTGAGCCAGCTGGTCCGACACCATCCTTTGACTCCTCAGACATGTTTCAAGGGCACCGGGTGATTAGGTGCGACGACGAATCTTCAAAGAACTTCCTGGCGGAGTGCGTTGGTAAGATAAGCATCGCATAGAAAGGGCTTAGCCGATTGGTTACCGACGACAACACCTCCAACACCACACCGCAATAATGCCGACTGTTGTGCAGATAAACCTGAAGCGTAGCTTGCACGCTTCAGCGAATCTTGCGGTCCCCCGCCAAGAGGAGGACATCGACATCGGCCTGTTACAAAAGCCATGGACCAGGGACGGGAAAATCTATGGCATGGCCAGGCTTCAAGCAGCTGACGGGACAGCCTTATTGATAGCCTCCGGGTACATGGCCCATGGCGAACCAGCACACAGTGGTTGCGCCCATAGCCAACATTTTCATCAAAAAATTTAAAATGTGTATGTAAAATTGTCGGTGTCCAATTTTGATAGTTGCAAACCGCTTTGTTGTTTGTTGTTGTTTTTTTTTAAGCAATGGAGACGTGAGCGAGTACCTTTTTGCGCAGATGGTCTAATTGCAAATTTTGCACAAAAAAATCGAACTTTAAATTGATCAGACGCAAAATTAAGTTTCTAACGTTTTTTCAATTTCAATGGATTTTCAAAATAAAGTTATTTGTCTTGTGATTAAAAAAGTAAATAAACAATTTTGTGTTGTAGTTTTTTTGTTGAAATAATTTTAGAAAAAAGCTCTTCTTGACGCTTCGTGTGGTGTTTTTTATTTTTACTTAAAGTTTTAGTTTTGTTCCCCCCAGGTCCCCCTAACCATTTCTTTTCCAGTGTTTTTGTGTATGTCTTAGAATACTAAAAATATAGTTTTTTTATCTGCCACCATCCGCCACTAGTTCCATAATCATCAAAATACTCAAGGTGTCTCTGGTTCTGCAAGTTAAAATTTGTCAGTTGGAGGAGCCCCATTTAATGATAATTTCTATTTGTATAAAATTAATACCGAAATTCTGAGCTTTCTCTCTTCCAAGTGAACGGACGTATTTTTTCTTGCGCTCTCGTTTTGTGTAATTTTTTGCTAAAAACAACCGGTGTTTTATTCTAGTTCTTTGATTTTGCGATTATTAAAGATCCCGTTCACTTCGTGTGCATGCAGCTATTCTGTTTTGTGTATTTAATTATTATTAATTTCACAGTTGTGCTGCTAGTGTTTGCTTTTGTATTTTTTTGCATTCCTCTTTGTGCCTTCTCCGTTTAGTTTGCGCCGTCGCGACAGCTAAACGAAAAGCTTGCTCCCACGCTCACCCGCTCACCCGCTCTTTCACTCTCCCGTTTTTTCGGTGCAGCTGCACTCTTATTTTTCCTTACGCAAAGGTACAGTGGTAAGTCCAAATAATGTCCACTATTGTCTGTGGTGTTAAAACCTGTAAAAAGGTTATTACCTCGGCTGATCTTACAATCGGCTGCTGGCTGTGCGACAACATTATGCAAGCCAAGTGCATTGGTGTTGGGGCTCGGGCGGTAGACGATGTAAGAAAAAACATCGGTCTGCGGTACTGTTGTGAGGCCTGTCGCGATGTTGAAAGGGAGATGATGTCTTTTATGCGGCAAACCAAAAACGGTTTTAGAGACATATTATTGAGTTTCCGCAAAACTCAAATATGTTCTTGGCGCTGGATACTAGCCTAAAGCTATTAAATGAGTCTCCTAGGCGCAAAAAATCCGCTACTGGTCGGCAGCATCTAGACGTATCCCAACCTCCAGCGGTCGAACAGCAGACTCCAGCGACACAGCCCTCGAACTCAGAACCGATTCAAAGAGATCGAGTAGCAAGAAAGATTCGGCCTCCGAATGTGCTGCCGCCCCCGGTGATTTCCGTTATATCCCCTGGGGGGTCTCAAATATTGACCCCTCAGAGCCCCATTAATTTACCTGCCCAGGGTGTCAGGCCCGGACTACCGGCCGATATTGGTAATGCAGACATTCAGTCTGTATCGCCAAAAGCCCTTATAGCTGTCCCACCTACGAAACAGATTTTTGTTTCGCGGCTCTCCC